>CAJHQP010000316.1:0-214473 GCA_905132765.1 Moricandia arvensis | reverse complement strand
ACAAATTGATTAGCAATAACTGGGAGTAGATTAACAATGCGCTTCCGCACAGATTGTAATATAAAGAAACGCCACCACTATGATACTATTGTAATATAAAGCTCCATGCATAGATTATACTTGTGTAATTACAAATACACTTGAAGAAGTTCACAGTAAATATCCTCCAGCTCTCATAAGACACCATAAACATTCGATTTGGATTTTTCCAAAATCCTAAGATAAATCCCTAGCCCTCTAAAACTGCCCGTTTCTATTTCACTATTGGATTTCGACTAATGATTAATCATTTTCTATTTCGATGTTGTGGAAAATCTGACAAGATGATTTTTGAATATTCTCTGTAGGCCTGGGAACTTGCCTTAATCTGAAAACCCGAACTGTAATCAACCCAAAAACCCAACTAAAACTCTATGGGTACATATATGGATCCAAACTTGCTTTACTAGGTACACCCGAATTCATTAAGAACCAACCTGATATCTGAAACCAATTAGGATAGATCCGTAAATACCTGGTCCGTAAGACCAACCCGATCCACACCTACTCAGTAAACATGAATGACCAAAACTATGACTCCATGTATTCTCTTTTCTATACTTTTATTTGTGATTAGTTTATAATGATCTTTTATTTTTTAAATTTTATTCATTATCTGTAACATTTTCAGAAACTTTAAATGTGAAATTTAGAGTTTAATAGTGTAACTTTAATTCTTACTCCCTCTGTTTTGATTTACTTGTTATTTTAGATTTATTTTTGTCACAAATTAAGTGTCGTTCTCGTTTCCAATATAATTCATACAATATAATACCTATTATAACCTCAATATAAATAATAAAACATTTTAAATAAACTAATTATAAGACATTTCGTTTAACATCATCCAACAGCCACTTTGTGATTTTTTTTTATCTTTTCCAATGTGGTAAACATAAATGTAAAGTTATGTAAAACTTTTAGATTCTAAAAGAAACAAAGACTATTTAAATTCTTTTTAGTGATTACTTTTGACAAAATAATGGCAAATCTATTTGGAAAACATACTATCGAGGAAGAAACTCAAAGTTCGAAGAACGAAAAATAAATTCGTGATCTTATTGTAAAAGTTTTGCATTCTTTTGATCTTAACAAAACAATGTGTCCAAGAAGAACACCATTCACTCGACTGCTTATTGTCAGAAGTTTTGAATTGTTTACTTGCCTCCACTATTTTTTCTGTTTGCATGTTCAAACAAATGTAAATTTTTTAGTTCCCTATTGAAGTTAACAAGTTCGAGTATCATTATAATTAACTCATTCAACTATTAGTGCAAGTTAATTTGGTGAAGAAAGCTAAGAGACTAATATTATACACTAAATTATTTCTTACTAATTTAAATAATATATATATACATATATATATTTAAACTTGTAATTAAATTTGATTGAAAAGAGTGTAATAGAAATAACATGTGTGAAACTTTCTAAAACGACAAGTAAAATGAAATGGAAAGAATAGTGTTTTGTATTCAATAATTTTGCAAACTTCAGATAAATATGATGTGTTTCGGATAAATTTAGATGTATTTTGGATAAGAAGAATCAGAAATACCCAAACCGAATAATTCCTGAAGACTTTCAGGTATTTATAGGTATTAAAAATTTTTGAACCAAACCGATATAGAACCTAGTGGAAGTGATCTGAAACTAAACCAAAATTTTCCAAATACCTATATAGCTCCAAATTTCTAAGACCGGAAAGACTCAAACATGACTCGAGTCCTATCCGATGATTCGACTTCCCATACCTACTGCTCTCTCCATTCGTCCACTCTCTTCTTTTTTCTTAAAACCTTTGATCTTCGCTAGACATTAAAATATGATACATCTGATGAGCCTGCTTTTAACTCCATATATTAGGCTAGTCAAAGAAGACAAATAAGAAACTACCTACACGTTTTACAGTTGACGCTCAAGTAATAAGCATACTTTGTCAACTCTCTTAAAGTAGACATTTCATCTGTAGATGTCGTTACCAGAAAACTATACCAATACTATGACTTAGACGATTAAATAGTTTGTGAAGACTGATATTCCATACACGGGACCATGTATGATGTATTCTATATAGTTGCACTTTATGGAGTGTTACGTAATGAAAGCCTAATTATTAATAATAATTTACTATTTTGGCTATGTGAAGTACACAAGGTTATGTTGATTTACACACCCATTATTAGGATGTCAAGACATGCTTGTGAAGATTTGAAGGATCATGCCGTTTCTGATAAGCTTACTGGCAACAGTAAAGACAAGTTGTATCACTATCTATATTTACACCAAAATTTAACATAAAACTCATAATAACTACTTTTTGAAATATAAAAATATTTCTGATATTCCTAAAAGAAAGTTACATAATACACAGTTGTGGATGTCAAACCAGTAAAAATAATTGGTTTTACAAGTACAAGAAAACATAGATTTTAACATTGATCAAAACTGCTGAAATCATTGTAATGGAACTAAGAGGAACAGTTCATCTTAAAGTGGTTGTTAAAATTTTAACGTTCTCTCGATACTACAATGGCAATGAAAAAGTCTAAAAGGGTCAGATGTATTTTTGGGTGATTATACATGGTCAAAAGAATGGACATCAATATCTAGCGAAGATCTTGAAGTTTCAGGGCTAACGATAGAAACTAGCTTAACATGTCCTTGATAGGTTTCTGGTTGCCAAGAAGATAAGGCTTGAAAGTGAAGAAAAATGTTCTGAAGCCATGAGTCAAGACACGTAGAAAGATAATATAAGAATCAAGTTCCATTGTGGATTAAAAGACGTTTGGGTAACATTTGTTGCTGCTAATCAAAATTCTCATTTGGAGCATCAAAAGTATTCTCATCAGATTGAAGGTATGTGACGAGCCTCATGGCGTTGCTCAGGGATATCTTTGAATTTTCAGATGAGTTATTCAAAGCAATGTTTGGGGATCCAAAAGTTATTATATTGAGCTCAAATTTGTTGGGAACTTCATGACACTACTGACTTAAGATTCAACGATGGGATTGAGATTCCAACGGTTGGTTTGTGTTTTATTAGATCTTCTTCAGTCTCACACAATATAGCTCACCTGAATTTTCAAACTTGATCAGTTTTTGGTGGAGACATCAAATGGGCAACTAAACAAATCCGAGATAAGTTAAAATTAGTAGAGACATTCTGTACATGCAGACTAAATCCTCTTGGAAGGTATTTGATTTGGAATCCGAGATCATAGCTGAATAATGAAGGTGCAGAACAGCTGGGGAGAGGAGAGTGTAATCAAGTTAATGTGTACTGACATATAGTTTCAGCATATAATTTGATGGGTTTATTATATGATCAGAGGGAGTTAAAATCCACTGTTAAGTCAATGAAGTTCATAAGTATGATTCTTCTCTAAAAAAAGGCTGGAGGGGTTGGATCCAAGAAGGGTCTTGTTTGTATTATCAAACTCGATCTAGGTTGTGAATCAGGTTCGAATGATGATACAAAACCGTTCTATCTAGTATCATCATCAACTCTTCCATCCAGCCAATTTAAGGTCGATTAGATCGATTGTACAAACCACCCCCTCTTGTTAGATTGTTCATTTGATCCAAGGAGTATACAGCCTTTAATAGCTTAGGCTTGTATCATGTGTAGTTTGTTGTCAATCGCATTTAAAAAAAACTGCAGAACATGAGAATTGCATATGTACTATTTTTCTTTTGTTTTTTTCTGCTAAAAAGCAGTTTTAGTGTATGTTTTGCAGTTTACCCAAATTTGGCAGCTGTGCATTAATTCTTTTTTTTTAAGAGTAGATATTTTTTCTAAATTAAATTAATTAATTTTTTAATTATTTTCTATAAATAACACTAGTGCCTCTACCAAAAAGAAAAAAAAATCATTAGTTTATATTTAAATTATTGTATCTTCTATAAATCATTATTAAACTTGACATAACATCAATTAGCATAATTTGCAAATCTTTATCTGTTTGTATTTAGGATATACCTATATATGTATTAAATTAGAATAAAAAGTATATATATATGAGAATACTTATTTAAGAAAAACAATATACAATCAGTATTAATAAAATAGGTTTTAATAATCATTTAGAAATTAATATGATTTTGTATTAACCAACTAAAATAATAAAATAATTTTTATAGATATAGGTTTTACCTTATATATAAGAATTATCTAATAAATAAATTCATAATACATATACATATTTTGTTTCTTTCATGTTATTCATATAGATATAGTTACAAAGTTTGACATTAAAATTTGTAAAACATAATATGATAAAAATGATTATAACATACTTAATAATATATTTCTTAAATTTGTTAATGGTTATGTCACACTAATATTATTTGTATCATTTTGAATTCAGAGATAATATTGGAGACATGTTATCAACAAGTCAAATATTTTTTATTAAATTATTTAATCTTTGTTTTTATATTATTTATATATTATATGTTTTGATATTTTGGTGTAATTTTATTATTTAAATATGTGATATGCATTTCTGAACTGCTTTTGCCATCATAACCATAATAAGTTAGTTGATCTGCATCTCTTATGCACTTGATCTACACGATCTTCACCGCTTTATGTAAAACTATGTTTATTATGAAATACAAAATAAGTTTATATATATATATATATATATATATATACTAACACCCTCAACTTTTATGCTAACACACTATATGCACTTTTAATATTAAAAACTTGCATATTATGAATATATACTACACCACCTCAACTTTTATATATACTAACACCCTCAAATCTACATAGTTTACATATTTGTGACAATAGGTTAAAATGCAAGGTGTAACCGTAGAAAGAGTTGTAAATTTAATTTTCCTTGATGGGTACATTCAATTGATTGGTGAACTAGAAAACATCTTAGAATGACTTGAGCATAATATCATGCGGTACAGATGATTTCACATTCCCTGTAGAAAAAATTAAGAGAAAATAATTGACTTTGGAAGGATTGATGTGAAGAATAATTGAATAACAAATACTGAAATGTTATAAAATATATAAAGATTCATTATATACTTGAATCAATTACGAGGACGAGTACTCTCAGTAGTACCAGAAACACCAGACATAACTTTAGCGACATCACCTGCTGAAGCTTCTGGCTTCTTCTTGCTATACAAGACCATGTAACCTAGTCCACCAATTATCACAAATCCAACCGCTGCTGCTCTCACCGGACACATCCCTAATGCTCGCCGCTGGCCCAACACTTCACTTGACTGCTTTGATGCTTGTGCGGGTCCCGCCATTTCCCTTTCCTTTTTTTTATATATCTATATAGATAATGTCTTTCTTTAGAATCAACTTTATGTCTCTCAAGAAATTTCTTCTAAAGATTGTTTTGTGAAGTTTGTTTTTGTGTTGTTGAAAATTTGGGATTTGTAGAAAATATTTGTTGGTTATTGAGGTTGACCGCACTCGTAGGACATGATTAAGACCCGCTCCTATGGTATGTGTGTTTAATTATTGATTTATCTATTTATAGATTCAAAATAAAGTACGTTATTGTTTTATGAAATGTATACATTAGAAATTAGGAGAAATGTGAGGTCAAGAAATCAGATGAAAGTGATGTGCTCACGCTATGCTATTGAGATGGTGGTTAACTATGCTATTGGAAATGATAAAGCTCTCAGCTGCTAAGGCACAGAGCTTAAGGGCAAGACACCGGAAGACTTGGAGGCAGCGTTTTTGAGAAAAAACTCAAGAAAAAAACTCAAGGGATGTTTGCCTCCTGAGATTCTTGAATGGTTAGGACAGTTATGATGAACTTAGCAACAACGATAAGAACATATTTGTTGCTAACCCTTGGCGTGAGCTGCAGATAGCTACTGAATTTTCTGATCAAGATTTACAACATTGAGTCTCTCACACTTCTCATTCTTTCAGGCTGCATTGTGCGCAGGAGCTTACCCTGAGATTGTGAAAGAAGTAGGATAGCTCCAGATTATCTATCTGAGCTGTACATGTATCCAGGAACTACACACTTCAGTCTCCCATATAATTAGTCTGAAAGTGCTGAACATCTTGTTCATAATCTGGAGGATCATGAAACAGTACTTGCTTGCTTATGGTCAGATGATTTAAGTATCAATATGTTGAATGTCTTAGATTCACTTTCTCCTTTTAATATTATGATGTCATATAACTTTGAAGAAACTGAGTTTTAAGTAATGCTCAGACTGAGTTGTTGAACTTTGGACAAACAATTTGGATCTAGCTCGCCAGGTTGTTTCAGTCGGATATACATAAAACTACATATCTTTGTTTCCATATAGTTCATTTCATAAAAGAAAAATTTATACAGTTCACTGAGGAACTTACGTAAAATGAGATATTGGAGTTTTATATTCCAAGGTCAAAACTCGGAGAGGCCGAGTTCAGATGAGTCATTGTGCGTGCAGTTGTCTTGGCCGGTGAGGTTTCTCGCACCATGAACTGCTGTTGGGGAAGTGAATCTCTAGATGCTGCTGCAACTCACAGATAAGCGGAAGAAAGAATTGTTCCCAGTTTTTTTCAAGTCTTAAAGCATTTAAATTGGGGAATTACCTCTCGGTGATATAGGCTCTACTTTAATGTTTTTGCTGGTGTCAGATTCTGGAGGTACTTCTGTTGGGGACATTGGCGTCTTCGGGTTAATGTCAGAACATGTGGCTGTAGCATTCGGTCTCTGAAGTATGGAGAGTATTTGATTTACTGCAATGAGGTTTACTTGCATTGTATTACAAAGAAACCACTTGGACAAAAACTCAAACAACTAAAATGAACATTTGATTTACCATCACGTAAAGGTTTATGTGGAGGAACGTCCGTGCTGTACTTGTCATTCTCTCGGCGGCTTAAAACAACACCAGACTTTCCTGCACATTCACACGCGTCACACCATACCATTTTTACCACATCAGACACCACAATGATCTCATGTTTGGTAATGACTATGGATTGAAAGACATGAGCTATAGGATTCAGACCTAATCTAGTTTACAGTTACTTGGTACAAAGCAACTTTAACATCTTAGAATTAGGGATGTGCACTAACAGTAAAAAGAAAGAAAAAACAGTGTGCACTAACTGTAACTAAGCTGAGGCAACGCTTCAAAGTTCCACAATTATGAAAGTATGAAGTGGGTAGATTTCTCAGATTATTACCATCACAAGGAGAGTTGATCAGATTATTGCTTCCATTATATGCTGAGCCAAGAGGTAAAGTGCCTGCGTACTTACTGTTAGACTAGCAGCATGCGCAAAACCAACAAGTATACATGTACATTCTGCGTTTCTTTCTTACTATTCAGTTGTCATTATTTAAACAGAGCCCAAACACATGAAAAAGAGTATCCTATCCCTAACATGAACGATGTTATTCTCCATCCTTGTGGAGGTTATAAGATACAAGGTGTCTGACAGCAATGCCACATGTTTAACTTCACCTTCTCCAAAACATAACAGCAAAAAAAACGTTTCAAAGAAAGGAAAGGATCAAACCTTCAAACGTTGGTTTTACAGAGTCAGGACTTAGTGTTGCAAACTTGTGCAGTTCTCTCTTTTTGAATACTGCAAATTGTAGAAGGAAAACATTACTAGCCTGCAGCGTTCGATCTTAACACTCTACAGGAACTAACACAAGGTCATACAAAAATTTCAAGCTAGGAGTAAATGAGAGAGTTACAGTTCACAACTAAACTCACCTCTAATCATTTTGTGAGATGGACTGAGATTCTTTGAAGCAAAATTATTTGCTAAATTTGGTTTCTTCTCTTCTGACAAGAAACATAATGAAAAAGAGTAAGAACACCTCTTGTCAAAATGAAACACTGTCCTGAGAATAAAAAACCAGACATGATACCAGAATAAGGAGAAGATTTCTTGAAATTAGGCCTGAGCACTGCATATGGTTTGCGCTGCTGAACCGTGTGATCACTACTTGGTTGAGCCTTAGGATCAGATTCGTCCTTGGGTTCGCAAACATCGACAAGATATGCTTGAAATGTGAGTCTTTCACCTGAGTTCACAACTTCGTTGGACTTTAACATCCTGCTTTCGAGTAGATTATCAGCCTCATCATAAAGCAACACCTGGTTTTTCAATTCACTTGGTTAGCTCTCAAGCTTCATTAACTATACAGAGACAGATATTTATAAGTGTCTAAGCTGAGTTTCAGAGCTTCTTGGTTGAAACTTAATCAATCAAAGCATAAGTGGAACACAGTGAATCAATTTGTGATAATCATCGGATACTACACAATTAGTGGACGAAGATGTGATTGGTGTATTCGAGTAATCGGAAGGGAAACCTTATTTCTGGTGAGATGGAGATCGAGGAAGCCATCGTGATAGACCTTTCTCTTCTGTGTGAGGTGCTTCGTGTACATCGCAATCCATCTCTTCTTCTCCGCCATTCCTTCTTCTCAATCCCTAGCGCCGCGACTTCCTCCGAGAACCGAGAAGAGAGAATCCCAATTTGGTGACTGATAAATAACTTTTTTTCCAAAAGTTCAGTGGAGGCTTGCTACTGAAATAAGGCTAACCGTTGCGGATCTTGTTCTAGGGATTTGGTGTGCGGATCAAATGAATCGACCAATTTAAAATATTTGTTTGAACGTGAAAACGGATAAAAATGATTCAAATTATAATTTCATGTTGCTAAAAAATTATAATTTCTTAATATATTCTATAAATTTAAAATTAATTTAATTTTTAGTTAATACTGTATTATTATTTTTTAAATAGTAAATGCAACAACATATAATATTTATTGAAATAGATACATAACCTAAATTTTTGAAAAAAAAGATACATAACATAATTTTAAATACAACATTGGTAAAAAAAAAGTATTACAAAATATTTTTATTAGCCCATCCTTCGATTGCAATATGATTTCAGATATTCACTAACAAATTTTTATCAGTTGGTGTTTCCATCTCATTTGTATCAATTTCCATAAGTGCTGCCAATATGCTTTTATTTTATTATTTTAACAAAATCATTATCTATAAAAATTAAAATTCTAATAAAGTTATGTAAAACTATTATAGTTAATACCGGTTTTTTCTTTTTGCATTTCAATATTGGGATGATTGGTTGTATCTGTAAATGCTCTAGAAAGCCAAAATTCAATTCGTAGCTATATATGTCAATCAATCAATATTTTCTTTTAAGAAAACTACAACCAGCAAATCTTTAGAAAATTAAAAAATTGTCTGTAGAAAGCTTTATTTCCAAAGTAAACAATTAGTGTTTTATGAAGCTACAACAAAAGAAGTTATAGCCAAAAATATAAAGCATAAACAATTTTAATCATCTTTATTATATCTTAGAAAATCACAAAAATCCTCAATTTCTTTTTACAAACTTCAAATATCCTTTGAGTAATTGAACGATAAAATGTATACCAACGATTAAAAAAATATTGTTTGTTCCAAGGAAGAGAAGTATTTTTGAATTGCGACATATGATATTGAACGACCATGTTTCGTGGGGATCTATATGGAGCAAGAAACCGTTATTTGGATAGCCGGAGTCAACCACATAATACTTATCTGATGATGGTAAAAAGAAATTCATGATCATTGTTTTGGGTCATTGTAAGAACTAATGACAAGATCATGGGGCTCCATTATAAACATAGTGAAGGAACAATATTTATATCACGAATGATCATGATATTAATGATGTTCTAATCATGTTGATTCCAATACATTATTTTGTAATTCTAGCTTGACCTTCGCCACACATGAACCCTGTCTATTGCTCCAACAAATACACTAAAATGGCCAATATTTTTCATACATAAATCTTTCAGAAATCTTATGGAGTTCTTGTTGTGTCAGAGTGTAGATATAATCACAAGCAAGTAACTCAGTCGCCTTAAGCACTTCAAATTTTTTCTCTCCCTATTTTTTTGGTTTCAACAAATCGTAATCCAACATCTTGTTGAACTTCATTGTGCCCACATATCCGTAGAAAGATGACCACACCTCTTCAATGCTTACATTCAGTGGTGGTTGTAATCCATAAGCTGCTTCTAGTTGATGACATAATGTTTTGAAGCAACAAATAACATTCGTAGTAATTGAAGACAAGCGGCATGATCTTCTTGTAATCGATACCAAATATTTTTTCATTCAATTTATTATCTGTTTAGATGGTCCACTTACAAAATGCTTATTGTGGTAACACAATGTTGATTGAATAATTAACTCTTCAAATTGTTCATTCCAAATTCCACAACTCCATTCTTTCTTCGTAGTTTAGAAATTGAACTCCTTGTGACTGTAGTTAGCATATACGAAAAACTAAAGTAGATTAAGAAACAAAATTAAGATTGATATGAAAATAAATGACATGATTGGATTACACATGACAAGTAAAAGATATTACAAAGACTCAAATAAAATCAAGACATCTTTAACATTGGAATTATAAATATTGAACTAACTTCAATCTTGTAATCGGTTTGATGAGTTTCATTTAAACTAGATCCTCGTTGGGTTCCCCAAATATTGAACAATACTCCTAATTTAAGTGTGCGAGATATTGTCTAGGTGATACTCCTTTCTGAGTATTGGTATAAGTTGGCACCAATGCTTCCTATGCAACTCTTCTTCATTAATTCTTGTACTTTTAGTCTGAGTTTTAAAGTAAAAGTCAATATTGCACATTTGTCAGAGGTAAACTCCATTGTTGATCATTTGATAATGAAACCATTGTGGAGCCACTGATGGGGACTATAAGATTGAGCAGTTGATGTTGTACCCCATTGGTGGAGCCACTGGTGGTGAACTCCATTGTTGAGCATTCATTGTTATATCCACTGCAAAAATTTGGTGGTATACCCCATTGGTTAGCAGTTGGTGGTATACCGTATTGCTGATATTTGGTGGTGAAACCCAATGTTACCACAACCCCATTGTTAGTGGTGTTTCCTCAGCAGCTGGTGGTATACCCCATTGTTTAGCACTGGTGGTGTAACTCATTGATGAGAAGGTGGTGTAACCCATTGATGAGAAGGTGGTGATGTACTTATTGCGGAACATGTGGTTGTTGCCCCCATTGACTATTTACCATTTGTCCCCATGAATTATTCTCTAGAAGATGGACTATATGAATGAAAGCGACCCAAACACGGTCTACCTGAATAAAAATCTACTTCACGATTTTCCACCATGATTCAGAAGCATCAATCACCGATGTAACAAGATCAACTGAGATACCAATCGAGATGAGAAGCTCTGTATACTTCTTATATTTCTCCATGGTATTAAGTTTTCTTTGAAAAAATTATAATTTATATTTAATTCGATCTTGGTTAAAATTTTCCACCATAAACTGCTTAGGCTAATGGTGTGGGATGTTGTATACGATAGTTATTTATATCAATTTTTTAATCATATAACCCAAGCATTCTAAAAATTTGTTAAAAGTCCACATGAAAGTGCTCGTTCTACAAATTTAAAAAATATTTAAATATTTTTTATTTATTATAAATTTAATATAATATTAAAAAGATTAAATATTTTTACCCACGCTGATATTTTGTTTAGTAGGTTGGTCTCTGATTGCATAGAAGAATTTGAGATTTTTCACTGATTGGACGTCATACCTACAATTTTACAATTTAATTTATAAATATAATTTCATCACTATCTATTGCTATTCATAAAATCATAATTAGTTATATTTTCTTATTCAAAAAATAAACTAATGCTTGTTAATGAAATATTAGTATCAGAATATCAGTTTAATTTATAGTTTGGTTTAAACCAAATATGATTGTGATTTAATAATTAGTACTGTTTATTTAGTATGTTCACAGTTTCTCATTTGAAAATAGTTTACTATAATAAAGAGAGATGATTTTTAGATAAAATAATTATTACTTTATTAAATCTATTTTAAAGTAAACTATAAAACATTTTTTTAAAAAGATAAAAAGTGTAATACAAATATGTATACTACAGAATCAAACATTTTGTAAAGTGACTCTCAATAATTAGTTTTTATATTTTTTTTACATGCTCTAACTATGAAGTAACAAATTACAATAATAACCATAAAAGATAAAAAATAATGTAGTTGACTATTTTATACTTGCAATATAGTAAGATGAAAACATAATAATTATTTATTATAAATTATAATTAATTTAATTAACTACCTTTGTTTACAAAATATAAATATATAATTATTATTATAAAACTTTAACTACAAAATATACAACTAATTTTTCTTTAGATAAATATAAATAATTACAAATGCACATATATAATAGAATTAGAGCATACTTTTACTAAGTGGCAGCTATTAACTATAGAAGCTTATGCAAGATGATTGAACGCTTCACGTTTTCTTCTTCCGGAAGTGCTATATTACCTAATGTTTTAACTCTGAAATTTTTTTGTGTAGATGATAGGAATGAGTGAAGGTATATTTTAGTGATATGAAATAACATATTTATAGATGAAAGATATGTTTTGCTAATTACTACCTTGCTTGAATTGTGTGAACAACTCATACTTTCTTCCACTCAATTCACTTCCTTTGTCTAGAAATGGATGTTCCTCCAATTTTAATAGCCAGAAAACAGAAATTTTTGTTCGACTTGCGCCTCTTCAACTATGCATATGTTGTCGGAAATTATTCTGAATGGAAAAAAGTGTAGGATACCAACTTGTGGTTTGCCTACCTTTTTTACCATTCAAAGTGGTTTGGTTACCTTTTTTACCACTCTCCATTCTCACCTTGAGACTCCAAATAGAAAAAAACGGATCAAGCGTTGCAAATCTAGTGGATCAAGCAGATTGAGCGGAACAAGAATGAATCTAGTGGATCAAGCAGATTGAGCGGAACAAGAATGAATCTAGCGGTACAAGTGTGGATCAAGCTGTCCTAATGATTTGAAAAATATGTTTGATGGTGAAAGTGGATAAAAATGGTCCAAACTATTATATAAAATTAAAAATGATTTTATATAATTTTATATTACTAGTTATTTCATAATTTAGTTTGGTTATTTTAATATATAATTTTTAAATTCATTTTATATAATTTTCTTCAAATTTATAATAGAAATTGGTTTCAACATATATGTATATATAATTATTTTGAAATTTGGATAATATTACAGATTAAATCAATTCTTACATTCAAAATATTAAATATAAAATATTTTATACGATATTATATAATGTATAAATAGAAATATTAAATTTATAAATACCAACTTAAAATATCAATATTTAAATTTTACTTTGGTGAGAATTTATATTTAACATTACAATAACAATATTATTATAATATTTAGTTGACTAAAGTACACATTTTGTTATGTAATCAAAAACTGAGCTATACACATACTAGTTTATTATATGTATGTAAAGAGTTAAGCAGAAAATTTTAAAATATTAAAAATACATTAAAATGAATAAGATGAATAAAATAAGAGAAACACTTATTTCCACTATGTAAAGACTATAAATAAATAAAATTAATAATAATTTATATTAAATTTAATACTAAAACTTGATATACTTGTAGATGAAATACTTCTTTAATGGGATGTTAAAGCAGTTCATTGATTTTTAAGTTAGAGCCATTTGTGTATCATTACAATGTGTTATATGTGTTTTTACTATTTTTTCCTAAGCTAATTTTTTTGTTAGATAAAAAATTGGAAGTGGTACTTTCCACTGAGTGGTTCATCCACTTTTTAAATACTTCTCATTCAAAACCTAAATTGGTTGGGGCTTTATGGAAAAAGCTAAAATATTTTCATTATATAGAAAAATGTTAATTTATTTCTTTCTAGATCAAAAGATATGTAAAGTTTTTTTTGTAGTGAACAGAGTCGGATTTGCACAAATTTTTCTTGAAAATTATAATAGGTCCTTAATTTTATGGAACCTCACATTTTCAAAATTTTCAGTCATATGTACGTGTGTATATATATATATATATGTTAATATATGTACAGTTAAGTACAAAAGAAATTGAAAAGTAAAATTTTGGTTGTATAGTGTTTTTGTCATTAACATAAATGGACTCTTAAGACTCTGCAAATCAAACTGGCAACTCCACATCCATATGGAAGACAAAAGACGGTTGATTCATGACACTGCGTGCAAGATTGATTGTCCTTGTATTTTGCGTTTGAGGTATATGAGTGAACTCTGAGTGATTGAAACTTCATTTCAAAGATCTTTATATCTTCCAAGTAACTTGCAAAATCAGACCATTCTTCTAGTTCAAAAATCATCTTCACCAATTGAAAACAATTTGTTGCACATTTGACATGAAACTATTATAAATTTCTCATACATCAATTGCCCAATAACTGCTTCTAATTCTGAATGAAGTGGTGAGAGGCTGACTCTCGTATTTCTTACTCTCTTTTAGTTCATCAAGCCTTCAAGCATGTCATACCATCCTTGTCTAGAAAAAGTAATATGTTCTTTACATGACCCATCTATAAAGCATTATCTTCCCATAATATGAGGTAAAACTGTCATTTCTAGATCCCTAGATTATGTGACTCTTTGTGTGAGAGATGTATGCGTCTTGATCCAAAGTAATGATTTAGTTTCTGCCTACTTGAGAGTGTCTCTAAGGTCAATATCTTTGTTACTGAAACCTTATTGTTTCGTCATTCCAAATATACCATAAAATCCATGCGATTGAGAGGGGGATATGTCTGGACTCGATTGAATCTGTTGGAGTGGCCCAACATGGAACACCGGGGAACATTCAAAGAACATGTGTTAATTGATTCCTCATTTGCTACACATGTTGCACACTTTGTGTCACCTTGAATCCTTCTTGCTCATAAATTTACTTTACCGCTATACATCCTGATACGATTTACCATAAAAGTGTTTTATTTTTTAGTGTAAAAAATAAAAAGAATATTATGTAGGCTATAGATTTAAAGTTAGTTGATTTAGATGATAGTAAATACTATTATAAATAAAGAAATTAAATGCATCACTTTTTAACTTAACATACAAAACCATTTACGTCTTTTTCGCTTCTTTTCTTTAGAAAAAATATTTTTTTCATAACGAGCTTAGAAGCAACTTTTTTTCATAAGAAAGACAGATAATTTATTTCTTAGATGAAATCAAAATTTTTAATTTATTTCACAAATATATATGGTTAATTTTAATAAATTTTATTTTGAATAAGACCCCAAAAATGGCATGCCCAACTCTGGTTGTGAATGTTATAGAGGTTCAAGACGACAATTTTAAATAAACTTTATACACAAGTTATACAATGTTGAACACGTCTCTCATCTGGAATGAGTTAAATGAACTTTATACGCAAGTTGTATGTACAAGTCAACCCACATTGATGTTCACCGTACTTTGGATGACTGAATTCATCAAGAAACACTCATACACATATCTCTTTCTTTTTCTTTTTCTGGTTTTTGAGTATACTGGTATTGATTAATGTTGTGTCAAATGGCATGAATTTTTGGTTGCTCTTTAGCCCACTGTTGTTATGTCGGTCATTTCTGTATGGAAAATTTAGGTAAACGACCTATTTCCACATCAAAAGTAACGTATAATAAATGTTTCACACAATTTTTCATGTCCGTCCTAATTGAACACATTTTAAGTATGTGAACATAATTACACATATTTTAAGTATATGAACCTATTTACCCCCATTTTCAAAGATCGAAACCCAAAACCACATATACGAAGGTTTAGCTTGGTGAAGAATCTAAACTTATATCAAACTAGTTAAACTAATATCAAACCAGTTGGTATCAAACTGAAATTAAAACCCGACCTGGCCTAATATCCAAATATAACCTGACCCAACATCCTACTATTTGAATATCAAGTACTATTTAAATATCAGATCTGGTCGGTTTTTGATTTCAGTTCGATACCAACTAATTTGATTGTTTGTTTAACTGGTTTGATATCGATTTAGATTTTAAACCAGTAAAATTGCAACTTAAACCTTTCTTTGTGTGGTTTCGAGTTTCGATGTTTGAAAATAGGGGTAGATAGGTTCATATACATAAAATGTATGCAATTAGGACGAACATAAAAGATTGTGTGGAATTGTTACTATATGATACTTTTGGTGTGAAAATAGGTCGTTTGCCCGGAAAATTTTGTTTAAAGCAACAACTAGTTCCAAAGCGTCAACTCATTATGTTGATAAGTAACTGGAAAATGATTTTAATTTGTTTCATTTTATTCTTATTTTTATATAGAAAGTATGTTCAAGCTCCTCCTATTGATTATGAACTTGATTGTCTTCGAAAATCTTTGAAGCAATGTCACACCATTTAATCCAATGGGTTTGATATGTCTCTTCCCCTAGATATAATATAATTGTACCTTATTAAACCACTTATAGCTCAAAACGACAGAGTCTCAACTCTGGACTTGAAAGGGAAAGCAAAGCTGGACCATGAGGAGACAAAGCCCAAACAGCAAACCTCCATCTCACTCAGTTCAGCTTTACCCGGGCAACGGCTACATTTGAAAGAAGAAGATAAAAACAGAGTACAAGAAGTGATTTTTTGAGTTATTACAACACTACAAGAAATATTTACATTCTTAGCTCACGATAAATGCTATAGTAACGCTTTTATAGCGAATTCATAAATACTATGTATGCAGCAGCAATCATGGGTACCCCTCCTACGATAGCATTTTTTAAATGCTACGAAATGTGCAGATACGAAGCAATATTTGAATGATGTATTTAACTTGAATATATATAGCACTACTATTTTGTTACAAATTGATTACGATTCATATATTTGTGCTATGATAGGTCTTTATACAATTAACCAAAAATAATTATAATTAAAAATACAATAACTGAATAATTAAACCAAAAATTGTTTTATAATTGAAAAAAAAAATTGTTTATAAATTATAATTGGTTTACAAATCAATTCCGGTTTACAAAACGAAACCAGAAATTAAAATAAATCAAACCACTACAATTTTTCTAACTCAGTTTACACTAAACCAAATCTTAAAAAAAAGACCCAGCCGCCTCCTCCATAGCCTTTCCTCCACCAGCCTTCACGAGACTTGCCTCCTCAAGCCGCCATTGGCCTTGTCTCCTCCAGCCATTAGGAACCTTGCCTCCTCCACCTATCTTTACCGAAAAACAAAACAAAATCAGATTAATGATAGAGTAACAAAGAGAAGGAGATACACATATATAAAGAGAGGAGATATGGAGCCACACGCAGAGGATGAGCCATCTTGGGTGAGTTGAAGAGGAGAAGAGGAGGTCTGGAGATATAGCGGCGGAGTCAGACACGAAGCGTCGGAGACGGACACGCAGCGTCGGAGATGAACACACAATGTCAGAGTCGGACACACAGCGGTGGAGTCGGACATACAGCGGGCCGGGGGAGTCGGAGACGCAGCGGATCGAGAATCAGATGAAGAGAGGAGATGATAGTGTGGGCTGAAGAAGAAGAAGATGAAGAGAATCGAGGAAAAGATAAGAGAAGAGAATCATAGTCGTGGAGGGAGAGAGAGGGAGATAAGAAAATAAAAATTAAAAGTTAAAAGGAATAAATATAACATTTAGATCTAAGTTAATCCAACATCTCAGAAGTGTGATCCATGTATTTGAGTTTGACTTACTAGAAAATTTTGTCTTTTTTTTTTGTTTTATCCTTCAATATTTGATAATTTTGTTTTGTAAATAATTTTTCTTAGTTTTATCTTATTTCAAAATTTATATTTGTAGTTTATAATTTAAGTTTAAAGTTTTATTTTTTAACATAACAAAGAATTAATGATTAAGTTTGAAAATATTAGATTAATACTAGTTCATAATTTTGGTAATCGTTTTTAAAAATTTTATGTTTACACCAAAATCTGATTTATTATTCGTTTATAAATTTGTTTGTTTGATTTAAAAGTTGAAAAGTTTTTAATTTAGATTTTATGGTTTATAATAAAATTATGAGTAAGAGTAAAGTTTAGTTTGTGATTAAGATTCAGATGTTGGAATATGAGGTTTAGGGTTAAAGTTTAGTATTTTGGATTAAAGTTAGGAAAATAATAGATTTGAAGACTATAAGATTTGTAGTAAAAATTTAATAATTCAGATTTGAAGTTTATATTTAGAGTATTGAATGTATAGCTTATGTTTGAAGTTAGGATATATTTAGGATATAGAGATTGATTAAAGACTAAAGATACGTGTTTAGAAATTATAGTTTAAGATTAAGAAAAATAAAATTTGAGTTTAATTTTATGATTTGAAGTTATAATATGAAAAAGATTAGAGTTTTAAGGGTTGTCTTTGGAGTTTAGGATTTAAAACTATGTTTAAAGTTTACAGGTTCAAATAGTTTTTTCTTATCATTATGAAATGGCTATTATATGTCTTTGATAGAATTACTGAATCCGCTTAAATAATATATTTGGTGCTTATGCTAATATCAACGAGTCAGGATATTTTCCATATCCCGAACATTTATGCTAATATGAATTACTTCTTCTGGAGGAAAAACAACATTATCGAACCAGACTTAAACATGGACCATTATCCATGGATAATCTGGTACATCTGAAAGGCCAGAAATGATAAACTCTTTAGGGGAATATACAGAGATCCATTAGAGCTAGTTCATTATGCTGAAAGTGAATGTCAAGTATGGTTCAAGGCAAATGAGAGCGAATCACAAACCTCTCTGGTCCTAAGTACAAAAGAGCCCCAAGTCCTAAGCTTGCGGAATATTTGTATGATAGATGGATCATGGACACCTACATCTCAGTTTAGTGGATTTGGATAAACCTCTCTGGTCCTAAGTACAAAAGAGACCCAAGTCCTAAGCTTGTAGAATATCTTTATGATAGATGGATCATGGACACCTACATCTCAGTTTAGTGGATTTGGATGGGTCTGGATGGACGGATTGGGAAAGGTTGGACTTATGGGCACATGAAGTTGCACCCGCAAAGAATTAGCTTCGCATTCTGAGTTGGACGCGCTAGGTTGGGCGATGGAGAATATGCTACAACGTTCGACATGTCAAAGCTTTAGAACAGACTGCAAGGATTTGAACGCCATGATCACATAACCACATGAATGGCCAGGATTTGCAACGGAGCTGGAGAAGATTTGAGACCCTGAAGATTTGCTTCTCGAATTTCAAGATTTCCTATGTTCCGAGGAAGCAAAACCAAGTTTCAGACTCATTAGCTAGGACTGCTAGATCTTTCCACATAGAACTTTATTTCATTGGTTGTTCTATTTCGGCCTGGTTACCCATATCACCTCTAGTTTGAGTAATAGAACAATTTTTCGACGGCAAAAAAAAAATGGCGCTTAAATCTGATTTCTCTCTAAGTATTGGCGGAATCAATGATTTTATCTTCTCGCTCACTTATTTTTCAAAATAACATTGATTAAGTGCTATTTTGGGTTTTTTCTATCATAGCGTTTATCCAACGCTATTATATAATATATCAATTTTTAAATCATCTACGATAGCAGTTGAGTAAAACGTGCTATGACAATCTGATATCAGTGTAGACTTGTTTTGTAGTATAAGAAGTATTTCTTCATTTTTTTCTTTTCTTGTTGTTTTTTCATTCGATGTTTTAAATCCTTAAACACCATTTAAGAAGTGATTTTTTAAATTTTCCCTAAACATTATTAAAAAAATGTTTGTTTATGTGTCATCACCCTATTACATTCCACCCAAAAGTGACATGACTCTGAGAAAATATGTCATCACTTAATTATGACATGTATAATATTTTTTTTATAAATATTCATATTTTTGGTAAGATTTTTTAATATGTTAAAATTAACAACTCCTACGTCAACCATTTAAGTAAATTTCTTTAAAAAGTTTATTAAGCTTTCTGAAATATAGTAATGACTTTTTTTATTTATGTTTCTGAAATTTGGTCTAAATATAAAATTTATAAAAATATTTGTATATGTGACTTCAAAATATAAAATCAAAACAATACTAATCATATATATTTTTGTTGAAAATTAATTGATTGAAAGTTTTTTTAAATTTATTGGTTCATCAAGTAAATTAAGAAATTTACTTTTACCAGTTTGAATTATATTAACTAAAATAAAAAATTATATTCGCTAAAATAAAAGATCCAAAATCTACACTATATATATATATATATATATATATTTAAATATATATATATATATATATTTAAATATAGAACTTTAAAACTATCTGAAAATATACATATTTCGATAAATATTTAGTATCATATAAATAAAATGTTATTCTTAGCAAATATAGTTTTAATTCTATCGAAGTTCAAAGAAAAGAAAACTAAAATAGTAAAACAAAATCAAAAGAAACAAGACTACATCTAATTACATTTATGATTTTATCTTTCTGAATTTATGAAATTAAATTATAATATGACAATGTTAAATGTAAAATAAATATTCTTTTTAATTTATTTTTAAGTCACAGTTACAAATACTTTTGATAATGTATATATATACATATATATACCATATTTCAGAAAGATAAATTAAAAAGATCGTATATCTAGAAGGCAAGGAACGACAAACTATTTAGGGGGATTGATCAAGACCCTATAGAGTTAGTACGATATACAGAGAGTAAATGTCTGGCATGGTTTAGTGCTAATGAGACGGCCAATCCGAACTCACAAGACCACAAGGACGAGGAGCCACAGATCTTAAGTCTGGAGAACATCTGTTTGGTGGACGGTTCCTGAACCGCTGATGATGAGTATAGTGGTTGCGGGTGGGTGTGGAGGAACTGTAGTGGGAAAATTGAGTTTATGGGACACAATATCTAAGAAAGCAAGAGTCAGTGCTTCACTCTGAACTAGAAGCTCAATTTGTAACTTGCTATCCTATAATCTTGCCTAGCAGGCAAAGATTTCACTCCGCGAGAAAGATGATTCATTCGGATCAACATGAAAGCCCAACTACATTGCATTGCTAGAATTCATGTTATATATTGGAAAGAGGTTGACCTCCTTGCTTCTATGGTACAATCCTCTTCCCGCTGAGCCTCCTTTCTTCCGTGATTAACTGTTGGCACCAATCCTACATTTTGTCTCTTTTCCGTATTTCGACCGGAAAATCTAACAGAGACATTACTGTCAAGATTCTGACCGAAAATTAGACATTCTACTCCGGTAATAGGATCGCCTCTTGTAGAATTATTACGCGGAAGTGCTAGTGTTGGACAATCCACTTTGACTCGTTTTTTAGATGAGCAATGGAGAGTATGTTGCAATTTTCGTCATGTCAGCGATTTGGCACAGATTGTAATGACGTTATCGCTATGATAACAGAACCGGAGCCATGGCTAAGTTTAGCAACGGAATTGGAGGCTATAAAGACGTTGATGATATGTTTTCCAAGTTTCGAGTTATGTCACATCCCAAGGGCTTACAATGGAATTTCAGCCGCTCTGGCCAAGATTGCACGTTCTTTTCATAAAGATCTTTGTTTTGTTGGTTGGTCTATTCCGGTCTGCCTTCCAAGACCACTTCAAGTATGAGTAATAGAATAGCCGTTTGATGGCAAAAAAACATCATTACTATACTTCATACAGCTTGACAAAAATATTTTTTTGTAAGAAAAGTGCTTTAATGTTGATATACAAGTTATTAATTATTAACATATTTAAAAAATCTTACCAAAAATATGAACATTTATAAATATAATTATATATGTCATAGCTAAGTGATGCCATATCATAATTTCTCAAAGTCATGCCATTTTTCGTGGTGAGAATTAATATGGTAATGGCACATAAGTAAACCACTTCTGAAATAATATTTAGGAGGTGTATGAGTTATTAGTTATTAACATATTTAAAAAAATATTTGAAATATATACATTTATAAAAGAATTATACACTTAGTATTAAGTGATATTATATCACAATTTCTCAAAGCCATATAATTTTGTGTGAGAATTTATATGGTGATGAAAAATAAATAAATCATTTCTCAAATAATGTTTAAGGATGAATATAGTGATGACACATATGCAAATTACTTTGCAAATAATATTAGGGGCTATACGATTTTTTGAAGTAGTATTGTTTGTCTAGAGATGAAGATAATTTCATTTATCATGGTTGGTGAAGAATTAAGAAAAATTGTTATATTTTGTTAAATTAAATTTGTTTGTATTATTAGTTGTTTCAATTCCTTGTGTACAGTTTTAGAAGCATTTAATCTCAACTTTTCTTAGTATAGAAGTCTTCATTACGGCAGCTGACCCTAATTCTTGAATGAACGGTAGGTTGCTTTTTGTGCTTTATCATTATAAGGCTTAGTTATTAATGAGCAAGAAAATACTAACGTTTATTTTATTTTTTTGCTAAAAGAAAAGAAAAAACAACGTTACTGAACAAAAAAGGTCACATACGTATTTGTAACGTTAGTAACTACAGTTTTTTTATAGTAACTACAGTTTTCTTATAGTAACTACAGTTTTCTTATAGTAACTACAGTTATCAAAATATTAATGATCTCATCTCATAAGCTTCAGTATAAAAATTACTTCGAATGTTCATGCATACACACATTATTATAACGTCAAACTAAATAAATAAAAAAGACCATAAAATGAAAATCAATATGCTGGTCATTGTTGCATTCTCATCTTTAATCGTCGCGAGCTCACTACCAATGAAGCAAACGCTTAACTATGAGTCTATCTTTAATTTTGGCGATTCTTTAAGCGACACCGGCAATTTTCTTATTTCTGGTGATGTGAACTCTCCGTCTATCGGAAGACCACCTTACGGTCAAACCAGGCCCGGCTCAAGTAATAGTTGGGCCCTGTGCTGATTTTTAAAATTTTCACTCATAAGTTCTTGTGTTTCAGAAAAAAATAACTAAATGTTATACATTTGATTTTTAGAAATTAGGGCCCTTACTTCTTTAAGAAAATTGGACAAAAAAAAGATGGACCCAGTGCAAATGCACTCCCAGCACTGGGTCAAAGCTGGCACTGGGTCAAACTTTCTTTAACCATTCAACCGGTCGTTGCTCTAACGGACGTCTGATCATTGATTTCATTGGTTAATTTCTTATCTCTCACTCTCTCTCTCTCTCTAAAAAGTATCATTGACATGCCTAGGAAAAAAGAATGTTATATCCGTTTCAGTCTGTTTTGTATTTTTACTATAATCAAGAAAAAAGTCTGGAGATTCATTATCTTACTAAAAAAAAAATGATCAAGATTAAAGTGAAAGACTGAACTCAAATCAAATGATAAAAGAAAATATGTGTATATATGCATATTATATACAATTAATATTTATGTTTGCAAATTCATAATCATTATGTTTATATGTTATCTTTATAGATTGATATTAGCAAGTTAAATATTAAAATATTAAAAATATTAAATTCTACAATTATTTTTAAAATATTAATCCTATACTAAACATAATTACATACAAAAATATATAACAGATAATTCATTTTTTTTTTGATAATCTAGTATCCGACCACTAAGCGTGATCGACTAGCCCATCAGGCCTAAGCCTACGCCATTACAGGAATTTTTAAGCCTCCACTTAAGGGCCCCTGGTTACGCTAATGGTCTGGAGCGCTGGGGGCCGCATGTGAATACCCCAGTGGCCCGAATAAATGTTTGCAGCTGACGGGGATCGAAGCCAGAGTATTGGGGCCAAAGGCTCCCTCAGCTGGACATCTCTCCGCCACCAGCCCACTTAAGCGGGTTAACAGATAATTCATATCTAATAGAATATCTAGAATTTAGCCTATTCTCGATCTGAAGGAAGTGATAGATTTTTTTCTTTGATTAAACATAAGGAATCACAAATATAACACCGGCTTCAAATCCACCATATAAATAAAACGTTAAGTTAAATTATGCACCAAATGAAAGTTACATGCATAAATGGGATATCTAGAAAACTTATGTTTTTGTATATGTGCAGCTGAGGCGAACGGATTACCATATGTTATACCATATCTCCAAAGCATGCGAACAAAATATTCGGTGGATTTTACTAAAGGAGCAAATTTTGCAGTGGCCGGAGCAACGGCTAATGACTTTAATTTTTTGAAAGAAAGAGGTCTTTCAGTAACATTGTTGACGAATAAGACATTGGATGTTCAACTTGATTGGTTCAAGAAATTGAAACCTTCTCTTTGAAAAACAAAGCCAGGTAAAAAAATTCTATATATATTATAAAATTTATTTTGATTTTTGACGGGTAATTGATTTTCCTTTTGGTTTACTGTGATACTTAAACAAAATTAAAATAAAATTTAGATTTTGGAAAATACAAGTAACCAAAAAAACTGATGGTTAAGATCATTTCTGTCAATTTTTAAAAACAGTAAACATGACACATACACACGATATATTTATGATGATAGTTTTGTTTTGTTTTGTTTAAAAAAACAAAACTGTAAGAAAACTGAGAAATTATGTAAGAGTCTGAACAAACATTTAGCAAAAAAAAAACACACAATCATTTGATTTTTAATGTACCTTAATAAAAAAATTGATGGTGTATTTGGCATAATTTCTTTATTTTATTTTTGGCAGATTGTGATCAATATTTTAAGAAATCTCTATTTTTCGTGGGAGAAATTGGTGGAAACGATTATAATTACCCTCTATTAGCATTTCGGAGTTATAAACACTCTCTTGATTTGGTACCATTCGTCATTAACAAGATCATCAACGTCACAAGCGTAAGTAGGAAACATTTACATTAAATGTATTGTCTTTTAAATGTTAATAAGATTCGTTTATTAACTATTGATTATGTTTAATCCTAGGCCTTGATAGAGGAAGGTGCGGTGACACTGGTGGTTCCGGGAAACCTTCCGATTGGTTGTTCGGCGGCTCTATTAGAGCGGTTCAGTGATGATAATAGATGGCTCTATGACCAAAGGAACAATTGTTCTAAGCCGTTGAACAATATTGCCAAGCTTCACAATGCTAAGCTCCAGGAAGGCCTTGTGACTTTAAGGCAAAAGTACGCTCATGCTAAGATTATCTATGCTGATTATTACGGTTCAGCAATGCAATTCTTTAACTCACCTTCCAAATACGGTAATAGTGTCTATAATAAATTAAAGTTGCCGTTTAGTGAGTTGAAAAAAAAGTTGTCAATTAAGTGGTGTATACTAAAATAATATTACTAATAACATAAAATTTGATATACGTTTGACATGTTTTTCTTGTACTTTACATAATAGGTTTTACGGGAAGTGTCCTAAAGGCATGTTGTGGAGGAAAAGATGGAAGATACAACATAAAACCAAACGTAAAGTGTGGCGGAAACGGTTCAACGACTTGTGAAAACCCATCAACGTATGCAAATTGGGATGGAATCCACCTAACCGAGGCGGCGTACCGCCACATTGCTACTGGTCTCATCTCTGGCCGTTTCACCGAACCTTCTCTTAGTAACAGTTCATTAATTTCCAACATATAATTTTACCACACGAAATATATAAGCTTGAATGGAAACTCCCTTTGTAACGAATAATTAATTGATATAAATTCATTCATATTAATATATAGTAAAACATGAGGTTTGTTATGAATATTATGTGATGTCCCTCATACAAAATATTATATTTACTTGATTGTCAAAATCTATTTGTTTCTAAGTTCTACTTAATTTCTAATCTATTGTAATCTTATATAAAAGATTTATTACTCATGGAATAATACACACCAATTCTTTTCTTCTCTTCTTTACTTACAACATATTAGTATGAGTCTATAAATGTTTAAACTAAAAGCATTAATTGACGATATTGATTTATCCTTGTTTCAAGGTAATTAAAACGCTAGATCACTTTGCTGAGATCATACCGTCTTTCCTCAAAGTTAAAGTTAAATTTTGTTTCTTATGTGACGTCACCACATTCATTTTGAAAGAAAAATAATGAATTTGCTTAGTTAAAATGATGACATGACTTCTCTCTAATTATGACATGTATAAATTTAAGGGAATTTGCACTCTATGACCACCAAAAAAATTATAATTCAATCTATAACCAAAAGCCATTCCTTTTCACTGTATCCTATATTTTTCTATGTAATATTTTTATATTGTCCTCTATTGTAACCGACAAAACCTACAAGAAGAAAAATAAAAATTAATAATTATTAAGTTCCAAAATAACTCGTGTCCATTGGAGAGTCACACACTCTCATAATAGTTTTTCCTCTTCTTCTATGTTTCTACATCTCCCTCTCAGATATCTGCTTCTTTTTCCATATGAAAAACACATAAAACTCTGTTACATAGCTTCAATCATTTATATATGTACAACCGACACAACCATCATCATCATTTGTTTCATCTTCGCCACCGTATCTACTTCCATCTCGTCGTCATATTTTTCTCCTCACCCTTTTTTTCATTGTTTTTGTACGTCGGAATCTAGTTTTGGAATTTCTATTTACAAGAAAATGCTATTCTATTTGCTAGTCAGTATAGTTGACTGCCTATGTACATGGAATAGACTCGATGAAGATATAAGTATGTGAACCTTTATTATTTTGTTTGTATAAATTTGTAAATAAAACATACTACATATACATGTAAATAAAGTAGTATAGATGTCTATATGCATGTTATATAACACTATTGTGGTGGGTGAATGTGTTGTATATAAATGGAGTAGTACAAATGTTTGTCTGCAAAGTATAGTAATTGTTATGTTAATAGTATAATATCTGTTATGGAGATATTACCACATAATTAATAATCATAATCTAATAGATGTTGTTCAGCAGTTTTGATGGTGATGACTAACCACAGTAGACCGGTGAGTTTGTGTCGACGTGTCAAAAGAGGAGAATAAGAAAAGATGACTCATTGACTATACTATATCCGGTGAAAGAAGTTATCAAATAGTATATGTTCTTTAATGTGTTCATTAGTATATACTTGTAGTTTGTATATTATGTGTTAACCATTATTTCAAATGTGTATATATTTGTAATTTAAAATGAAATAAAGCTAAACATTAATATTTCATTGTGTTATTCGAAACTAAGTTTGAGCTAATTGGACGGTAACGAGTTAATTCACAAGTCTATTCTACTTATCATTTTATATAGCATAGTATAATATTACAAAATATTATATACTATTTTCAGATTTTAAGTTTATTTAAAATATTATAATATATATTATAGTTTATATTTGGGTTTGAGTTTAGTGATTGGGGTTTAGTATTTAGGGTTGGGGTTGTGCAATGTTTAGTATTTAGGGGTTGTGAATAGAGTTTTAATCACATACTTCTTCGGTGATATGGAATATAACACTCAATGCATATTTATGTCGTCATAAACTTATGGATAGCTCCTTGTTCTTTCATGTGAAATATATATACTAGTGTTTATATTTGTGTTTGGGTTTAGATTGGAATTTAGGGTTTAGTATATAAGAGTAAGGGTTTGGATAATGTTTAGTAGTTGTGTTGTGGGTGGGGTTATAATCATATATTATTTTGATGATATGGAATAAAACACTCAGTGTATATGTGGTCAATAATCGTGTGATGTGGATGACTCCTCCTTCTTTCCTGTAAAATAATTTTTCAGCATATTTGACCGTATATTATATGGACTACGTTGACACATAGAGCACATCTTTACCGGGTAATAGCAAAGGGAAAAGACATAACCGGATAAATTGTGGTGTAAATGGTAGTTTTACATTATGTCAAAATCACTTTTTTTTTACTTAATTTTCACTCCAAAATTGATCATTCAGCAAAAAAAAACCCAAATTTAATGGTGAAGATTTTGATTTTTGGTAATATTCTTAAATAAGATACTTACATAATCTGGCTATAAATGTAAAATATATTTATAATTATTATTAAAATTCGAAAATAATATAATTGTACATATAAAAGTTTTATCAAAATGAACTTATGATAAAAGAAGTAAGTAATTTCGTATAATTATTTATATTTTCATCAAAAATAATTATAACTTTTTTAACAAATAAACTATGGCAATTTTGAGTTTTTAAAAAGAATAAATTTTTATGAATTATTAAATATTTAAATTATATTTAGATCCAAAAGTGTCTAGATGATTACTCAAGTTTTTAATCGATTGAATTTATTTAGATTTAAATATTATACAATAAATTTTTGTGATGATTATTGAATTATTGAGATAACTAATAGATAAATTTTATGTTTACTACATTATTGATACCATTATTCATCTTTAAATTAATTTTACTTAACTAAACCAAAAATTAAATTAAATTAAATATTTTTAAGTCATATGAAAAATAAATAATTGTGTATTTTTAAAATTTTATTTTTAAATAAATAAAATGGTAATATTTATATTTATATTTATGTTTATGTTTAAGAAAATTATTTTTGTATATGGTGCAAAAAACCAACTAGTCTATACTATTAAAGCATAATCTTACTACGATTCTGCCATTACTTTTGATCTATAGTTACAACCTATGCCATTGAAAAATATAAAGAAATTTTTTAAAAAGGAAAAATTAAAATTACAACCATAAATTAACTTAATATCATTAAATTGATGCCTCTGAAAAGGCTTTCCTATAATATATTCAACAGTATATTAAATTTAATACCATAAACTTACTGTATAAACGTTGAATTGGTATTTTTGGAATATTTTCATGTTTACCCCATTATTGGTACCATTATTTATCTTTACTTTCATTAAAAATATATTTTCACAAAAACCTTCTTTTTAAGAGGCAAAAGACTCTTAGATTAATTAAAATTCTAAATTTCACGTTCCAAAACTCTATTTCACCCCTTAACTATAAACCTTATGTCTTAAATTAATTAATCATAAGATTAAGTGTCTTTTTTTTCTTAAAAAAAAAAGATAAAAGTGATAAAGGTAAACACAAAAAATGGTAGTGGGAATATGGTATTTTGACAATTTCCTTATTCATCTTTACCCTCACTAAAGAGACATTTCACAAATACCTTCTTTATTAAGAAGCAAAAAACTTTTAGATTAATTAAAATCCTAAATTTCACATTCCAAAACCCTATTCAATCCCTCAACTCTAAACCCTAAGTCTTAGATTAACTAAATCTAGGATTATAAGTATATTTTTCTTCTTAAAAAATAAGGATAAAAGGGTTAAGATAAAAATGAAAAGTGGTAGTATGAATGTGGTATTTTAGATAATCTCTTAACTTCTTATTTAATAATCTCAATTTTGTAAATATGACCTTTTTATCTCAAAAACTATACGAATAAACTATAAACTATAAAATGCGTTTTTCACCTAAAATTTTTTTAATCAAGATCTTCCCATTTTATCTCCAGTACCATTGCTTCCATTCTCCTTGCCATGAAAATATACTTAGGCCTTGATTGATAGAGTATAAATATAAGCATAATGCTCTTTATTATTCAGTAAACATTTATAACAAAAGCATTTACAAAATGATAATGCTCTCCAATTCTCTTTGCTCAATGCTTTCATATGGAGTTTTTGGTAGAGCATTTGCAGTTAAATATATAAAAATAAAAATAATTCTATAATTTATTTTATTTAATAATATAAATTTATGTTTTTATCTAAATAAATTTTATATTTTTAAAAATAAAATTTAATATTTAAATAGTTTAACTTTTTAAAGAATAATATTCCATAATTAAAATATAATATAATTTATATAATTACATATATCATTCATTTTTAATAACCAAGCATAAAATAATATATATTTTATATAACAGAAATAAATAAATATATATATATATATATTATAAATATAAACATATCTAAATTATGTAAAAATAAATAAATTATATATATATATATATATATATTAATTTCATGGTAATTTTATATATGAATATTTACTGCTCTACCAATAAAAAATTTAAGATAATTTTATATAAATTATATATAATTAATTTATTTTATTTAATAATATCTAAATTTATATTTATATCCATAAATAAATTTTAAAATTAATATATTTTATTTTAAAAAAAAATTATAGTAAAAAAATTTAAATATAATTTAGTTTATATAATTAAATAAATTCATTTTTTCAATAAAAATATTAATATATATATATATATAATTTATTTAATAAATAAATAGATTCTATATTATATACTAATTTTCTGATAATTTTAAAATTGTATACTGTTATTTTTCTACCAGTCAATATATTAAAAACTGTAATGACAACGTACAACTTTTACAGCATATTGCTTCTGTAGCATAATGATACTGCTTTATTATTAGTTGTTAATCGTATTAGTAACTTGATTTTTTTCGTGTTGCCTTGAATCTCAGGTTCAACTTATTAGACTTTAAATAACTGTGATATATTATTTATGTAATATATATATTTTTATAGTCCAGTATGTTTTACGTTATAAAATTTAACATTCTATAGTGTATAATACATAGTTGAATAAATCCTAACGAAAAATAGATCTCAACCTACATTTTCTGGTTTGCAAATCTAAACTAGAATTATACCAATTACTTTGCATTTTTAAGTTGTATATATTTTTATTTAAAATTATTAATAAAATAAGAAGAATAAAGAAATAGGTAACTTTACAAAATCGGATGCAAAAAGATTAAAATCTATGAAAGTATTAAATTAGATAAATATTTATCAATTTTCAGTGAAATTTTTAAAAAAACGATCCCGCATTTTGAAAACGCGGGTCAAAATCTAATTCTAGTTTTAAATTAGATACCATTAAATAATGTTAAGCGTAAAAAAAAATAAAGCATAATTAAAATCCTATAAAGTTGATATTCCCTCCAAGTCTCAATCAGCCAAAAGATAAGTATGTATATGTGGTTCAACAAAATCTCCAGCACGGATCCAGAAAATGATTGAATGTCATTGTGACAAGTACGGAACTAGATTTTTGTTTAATACTACAGGACTAATTAGTTGAAATTATGAGATTCATTACTCTATGTTGAGAAATAGACATGAAGATGGAAAAATATCAGTTTTAAACATTTTGGAAATGCTTGAAATTTGACACCAAGCTCTCCTTTTTTTCAAAATTGCATGTAGCCTCAAATACATATCGGATTAAGAAGAAACCCAGTTTTGTGACAATGAAATTTTCGCCATCTCAACTTTGTAAGTTTTCAACCAAGAAAATCAGTTGGGACGTTAACCGTGCATGGTGTTATATCAGCTGGTACGTTAACCTTGCATGGTCTTACATCAGCTGGGATGTGAAACAACACTAAAAGCAAGTCGCTCCAAAGTCCAACGTCGAAAGGCCGAAGCAAACAACATTATTTTGTAGTCCACTCTGCTTCAAATTTCCTTGCTCCATTTCACCCCAAAGCCCGAGACTGAACCTTTGAGGTAGATGCTAAGACTGCTTAGGACGAGAAGGTACATAACTAATACAGTTTTGAATAAACTGAGTTCAATACTGATACATACCATGATTGATAATAACAAATATAGTAGAAACTATAATAGATAAATTACTTCTCAAATAACTGCCCAAGCCAAGACGATTCTTTAATCTTTATTTAAGTCCGCATAATCTTTAAAGTTGGAACATAACACACCCCATAGTTTTTAAAAAGAGCACATTGCTCCTCAAATAACGGACATCCTAATTACTTGAACGAAGACTGAAAATAAAAGCATGATAATCGAACGGTGAATAGTTTGAGTTAGATGAAATCAAACGCCGCTAAGCCGATGGTTGCGCAACTTTCTCAGATCCAATACGAACGACCGCACTGGATAAACTTATTATCGGTTGTCTTTCTGCCATCATTCTTTTGGTGGATTTGTAGTACGCAGCGTACAATATTAATTGGGCCAGCCCAAGTACACATCCAATTCCATTTGGTATCTGAACAAAAAATGTTTAAAAAATCAAATTTATAACTTTTATTTCCTACGACCGATATATATCGTTTTCATTTATTGTAGTTTATCATATTCATTATTTGGGTTCAGTATTTTTATTTTAAAATAAATATGAAATTTAGTTTTATAGGTGAATCATGAAACATTGGTGAAAAAGAAAGAAGAACTCACAGCTATGAATGGATCCAAAGGCATGAGTGCATAAACTGTCCAAACACCCGCGTTTAGAAACGCAGCTAACGACAGCCAAAACGGCATGAACTCCACGCTTTTCGTTCTTATTACCATTTTCTTCATATAAATTTTTCGGTGTAATTATTTTGCAAAGAAAAAATAATAATAATTAGTTGTAAGTTTTTAAAGGAAGCCAAAAGTCATAAATGCATCATTAAATGTTGAAACCCAAAAATGGAAAAAAAATAATTAGCAAGAAAATGTAATTCTGATAAATAACAAAAACATACCATAACAGATAATGGAGAAGCATACATCATCACGTTGAAAACGCAACATATGATTCCAACGCTCATCGTACGTTCTCTGGTGGTGCGTTGTAAAGTGAAGACCAAGACTACGAGAATAGCCACGAACAGCGTTTCACCCGCTAAAACAGCGGCTATTACCATTCTCTGTTTTGGACGGCCACTGAAAACGAAGAAGATGGTAATGAACACAACTTCGATTAGGACGCCTGCACCGTTGATTGTAACGACCAATGTGCTGTCCGGATGCACCATAGGGAGTCCATAGAGAACCCAAACGAGACAGTTTATTAGAGTCGCTAAATACGGTATTGGTGAGTATTCCTCCACTGACTTCTTTTTCACGATCCTTCTAAAAGTTGGCCTGAATGTAAATGGAAGTATAGAGTAATCATTTTAGGGTTTATCACTTATTATTGTTATTATCTATTTTTTCTAGGAATTGTTTTCATATTTTATGATATAACCTAGTTTACTAATTTTACTAACTAGAATACCTTTATTTTTTTGGAGAAAACTAGTATGTTTTCTTTATTTATTATAATATTGGCAAAACCATTTTTATTCTGAGAATAGCGTCAACTTTATTACTCTGGGTTACAAAAAAAAACTTGAAAAAACGCAACTGAGATCTTTCAAGAGAAAACATATCTTGAATTTATGACTATTTATTTAATTTTGAGAAAATCAAATATAAATAAGTGTTTAATGAATGTTCTTTGTTTTATTTAGCAAAAAAAAAAACGTTCTTTGTTTCAGAAGTTCTTTTCAAATAATATAAAGAAATCTTACGTTGGTGATAGAAACAAACATAGTGCGATGGCATTTCCTGCAAATTTGATCATATGAATTGGAAAAAACAACATATTAGAAGCAAATGGTGGGCTAATGAAAGTTGTTAAAGAAAAAAAAGGTTTATAAATGTGAATAATCGAAAAAGTATACCTATTGTACCCACAATCTTCCGAATAAGCGTTAACTGTGCAGACACCATACTTTTGATTGTAACTAAAAATAACTATGATGGTGGGAAGAAGAAGAAGGAGGAGAAAACGAAGACATGAGAAGGATAGTCGATTGGTGGTGTTTATATAAAGTGAGATGAGACTAGAAGGGTGAGAGAGACCATGAATACAAATGTTACGATGTGACATATATTAATACCATACACCATACATGTGTGAATAAATGCATGCACCGTTTACAATAAAAATGTGAGTAAGTCAGTAATTATCGGTTTATGAACTAACTTTGGAAGGTAGTTGAATTATAACACACACATTTATGTATATAAGCATAAACTTCGTGGCATTTATATATACAATTTGTGGTGGAATAATGATAAATGACTTATTATATACATGAATATCCATTAAAGTGATGGTCAGAATTAGAAAAGAAAAAGTGGCCCTTCTCATAAGATTATGTTATAAATTGCTTTACAAAATTATCTATAACATTAATTTTTCTAAAAAATTCACTGATTCTCCAAATTAAACAATTATCCTAAAATGATCCTCAATAAACAAACAAAAAAAAATTGGGTGGTCATAATTTTTAGCTTGTTTTTTCCTGCCAAACTTTGTTATAAATCATATCAAAGTTTACAAGAATATCAAGAAAGGGAAAACAACAATGAAACAAACTCTCTATTACATTTAAGAAATGATTGCTTTTCTAACTAAAAATCAAAATGTTTGTTGTTTAATCGTTTTCTATATGCAAAAATGGTGGAATTGGACATATATTGCTGACATCGAATATTATGTAACGTTGAAACTTAAAATTACCAATGTTTGAAGTTTAGGTAGGGTGTTAATAGTAGCATCATCTCATTACGTGGGTTTAAACAAGGTCTTTTGTCATTGAGACATACTAGTCCATTTAGCCTTAGGAGTAGAAAAAAACTGAAGTCTCACTCTGGTGCACAAAAATAGTAAAATGGCAACAACTACTTGCCTAAAGGTTTAAATCTTACAATAGAGTTCAAATTAGATTGTCAAATGTAAACATTTTAGAATGCCTAAAGGCTCTTGCCTAACAAGCGTAGACTCTTCCAATACTATTTCAATGATGGTAGGTTCTCAAATTTGAAAATTTTAACTATACAAAATACTTTATTCATTATTTAAAAAAAAAATACTTTATTCAAAGCTAGTTAAGCCTATTAATGTGTTATTAAAATCTCGTGATAATATTCTTTGGCTTTATCTCGTTGTACTTTTATGAGCACTAGAGATTTTACCGCGCTACGCGCGGTTTATTTGTCTATAAAATTTATATAATTTTACAGTTAACTACTTTTCCTGTCAAAATGATATAACTTTTAGAAAAAAATTGTTTCAAATGCATTTTTACATTGTCGATGCAATTTTATAAGGTAATAAAGTAAAGAGTAAACTTAAAAGAAATTGCTTTTGTTTAATGAATTTTGTTTAGCTAAAAATATGAAATTAACAAATTATTAAAATAATATAATTATAATCAAAATTAAGATGTTTTAAAAATATGTGTGAGAACTCCATAACAAAAATTAATACTTTATAAATTATAAACACTATAAATTAATAAATTTCATTGGTTCCAGTTGAGCTAATGTAAAAGATAACACAATTTGATAAGATAATAAATTTTGAAAAATATTATGTACATATATGGTCCCAGCACAAGTATAAATTAATAATTAATGTATATAAATTATTTAGCTATTATATATTTTGTTTTTATTCACAGTAAAATTTATATTTAAATTTTCTTAATATTTCGAAATAAATTGGTGTTCTTTTATCATTTTATACTTACAATGCATTTACATTTATTGTATTCCCCATATAATCGAATATGATCAAATATAAAATTTGTATCCATAAAGTTTAATCAATATATATACCGTGAAATCAAATGTTCTTCATATTTTTAACATAAAGACATACTTTAACATTTACAAATCTAAAAATAAATTTTGTATATTAATAACTCTATATATTAATAAATAAAAGCCTCAGCGTTATTCATTTATAAAAAAATTTATTGAACGTTTTTGAAATAGAGGATGTATAAACTAAAACGCAAGGTTTAAAATAAATTAATTTTATTTTGTGTTTATATATTATCATTTATTTGATTTGATATAATATTGTAAAATTAGAGTGAAATTGTTTGAAATATTATAATCTTTTCTTGGAATGGCATTAATTAATATTTAATTATATATTTTATATGTAAACATAGTTAACGTCTCTATTAATCTTTTAGTAATCATGTTTAAATCTTTATTATAAGTTCAAATATGCTCTTAATTTATTATTTTTTTATATATTTTTTTATTTTATGTATATCATATATTTGTTTATTCACTATCTGATTTAAAATTTAAAATTATTATTTAAAGAATACCTAAATAACCTTCATTTCCATTTAAATATATATTTTCATAAATATGTAATCATTTTGAATATTTAAATCTGTAAATTTTAATGACCAATAAAGATGATTTAATAAATCTCCAAATTTTGATTTCTTTTCAATATTATTTTTTGGTATTCCTTATTTTGTAAATAAGTATTTACAGTATTATAAATGATGTGAAATCTGTAGGACATTTCAATATGAACTTTGTATGTTAGCGTAGAAACATATTTTTCATTATTATTCTAGACTCTTAAGATAATAAACAGCTTAAGATGAACTTGGAATAGCGAGAATCAAATAATTTTATTTATAAAAAATTGTTAAGCCTTTTCAAAATGCATCAATTGGTATCAAAATGCATAATTGGTGATGTTCTAATCTAAATTGATCTTTACACGAACTTATTTGATATAACATTATAAATAAACTACAGACAAATCTAAGTGTATATTGATTGATAGACGGGAGATAACAAACTAAAAACAAAATCTTTCTAATGCAATTTACTGAGCGTAATCAAAAGCCTTAACATGTCTTCTTTTCTTTTTTTACACAATCTTTCAAAAGCAATTTGTTGTACTAATAATGAAACAGAACACAACATATTATCATATATTTGAAGAAGTGAAGATCTCGCAATGCTTTAATCATTGTCAACAGCTTAATATTTAAACTGTCAAACTAAGAGAGACTCAGAAATTGTGATTCAGTAAGGGAAGTGATGTTTGCTTCTCTTAACCCCACCAAGGATCCGCCTCGGAAGCTGTCCCCTCTCAAGCTGAAGAGATTCTTTGTTTAAGTCATTATGAAAAGACTAACAAAAAGGTATAACTTTGAGCACATGATCAGATTCGGACCAACAGTTTTGATTTTTTGCGTGTAATTGGAAGCTGCCACCAGGCTGAATGTTGGGTACTTTGGCCTAGTCAGTCTGGATTTGCATTCCAAGACGAAAAATATGTAACTATGGAACAGTTATTATATCATACGACTTGCATAAAAGACATCATGTTCTACAAAGACTGTTCTGAATATTGAGTTCATCTACAAATCTTTCTTTTCACTTAATACTTTTCCAAAGTTCCTGGAAACAAATAAGATAAGACATACAAAACAATAAAATTCAGATTTTGGCTTCAAGTTGAAGGAAAAAATTATTTACTTATGGTGTATTAGAATTACTATATAGATCTCCTTTTTTGCTCTTTTGTTAGCTAGAAAGAGAGCTAACTGTTGAAAGAGGCATGTGATGATCACACACTGCATCTATGTTGGCAAAGACGTATACCTTTGCAACAGAAGGATTGCATATGCAGTACTGCTCATAGTTTAAGTTGAGAATAGGGGATGCTGATCATTGCTTTGATTTCAGCTTTGCTCACAGCTTCAGAGAGTGCAGAAGGCGGAATCACAAGCTGTGAAAGCATTGCTCAACCGTCCAAATTTCACGAAAAGCTTGAGGATCTCAAACCTCCTCAGTTGGTTAGTCTTTCTTTATTCTTCCTCTCAATAACACCATCGCAATCGCAACAGATGAAGACAATGCAAAACGTTTTATTGTGTCAAAGTTCTGCTTCAAAGTTCATAAGAAAAAACACAAAAAGCTCTTTATACCGCATGAATGAATATTTATAAGTTATAAATGAGTAAAGGAACTTGCATTAAAGAATATGAAGCAGCACCTCTTCATCAATGAAGAGGAGATCCCGGATACAGTAATCGAACACCGGTAGGATGTTAGATCCCTTTCTTATTTTCCCGTAACAACCGCTACCTGAAGAGAAACGACAACAACTCCATACGTCACACATCCGCCGCCTACTTACCGTTTAGAAAGGTAAATAGAACTTAGAGGAAAGAGGTATTCATATCGTGAACACTCATTCTTTTTATGAGAAGAAGGTTCAAATACTCATCAATATATTCTCTAGTCTGTCAAGGTTAAGCATGTAAACATCAAAACCTTTAAATGAAGATAGTTTCGTGTTCTTCCTTTACTTGTATAATTATCCTCTCCTGCAAAATCTTAAGGAAAGATGCAAAGTGCCAACAATATTTTATTGTAATGTGAGCCTAATTTTAAAGACACAAATGAGAAACCATATAATAAACATGCAATTTGGTTCTCTGAAGACCCCGGTGACACAAAAAATATTCCTGCCAAAATTAAGGAAGATTTATCTAGGAAAGGTCGTTAACGGAGACAGAGAAAGTGAAGGTCTTACTCGGCTATTGAGATGACAAATGTTATCTTCTTACACCAAACAAAAGCAGAACGGTAGACTCAGAAAGAAAATGTACAATATGTTTGAGTCATGCAATTAAGTTAATGAAAACTACACGAATAATCCAAATTGACTCTCGTACGGAAACAATGCATAGCGCAAAAGAATATACAATGACTTACATTAATTATTCCGTCAGTTCTCAGATCTTTCTGCTTATATGGCTAAATCTGGATCAGAGCTTTCTGCATCAGAAATACAAAAAGAGTATAACACAATTCAGAAGACACACTTATAACCTTAAACCACGCAAATCCATGGTTCTAGAGCTTCTTACACTTTGAAGAAACCTAGAAATCAAATTCCAGAGCCGATAAAACAACAAAAAGATGGATCGAAATTCATTGAATGAATAGAGAGTAAATAGTCAAAACAAATAAATGAAAAGATAAGAAACGTAAGATGAGTGTGTCATAATCCTCACAAATTTGGTGATGCTGATGTTTGAGATCTCTCTAAAGCTCCCGAGAAGAAGAAATAAAAATTTGTGAGAGGAAGCCATCGTTGCTTAAGGTTTGAGCAGTATTTGGATTTAGATACATTTGCGCATATATAGGATGGAAGAGGGGAAGTTGAAGTGATTCGTGAAAGTCTATCTTTGATTTCAAAGATGCAGTTATAGCTGAAGTTAGTGGGAGTAAGTACGTGTACCGTATTTTACAGCTAAAATGAGAAGCTAAAAGGTGATGAAGATGGAGAAAGAATTGGAAAAGGCAAAACTCAAAAGGCTGAGTATAGATGTATTGTTTCTTTCGCTCACCATATTGTCCTTTCAATGACTATTTACTCACCATATTGACTATTTATTGACTATTTACTCTCTATTCATTATATTAGGCTGAGTATAGATGTATTGATGTATTGTACAAAAACAATACATCTATACTCACTATATTAGGCTGAGTATAGATGTATTGTTTCTTTCAATACATTTATTGACTATTTACTCTCTATTCATTCAATGAATTTCGATCCATCTTTTTGTTGTTTTATCGGCTCTGGAATTTGATTTCTAGGTTTCTTCAAAGTGTAAGAAGCTCTAGAACCATGGATTTGCGTGGTTTAAGGTTATAAGTGTGTCTTCTGAATTGTGTTATACTCTTTTTGTATTTCTGATGCAGAAAGCTCTGATCCAGATTTAGCCATATAAGCAGAAAGATCTGAGAACTGACGGAATAATTAATGAAAGTCATTGATTATTACTCAGCCTAATTGACGGAATAATTAATTAATGAATAGAGAGTAAATAGTCAATAAATGTATTGAAAGAAACAATACATCTATACTCAGCCTAATATAGCGAAATATCCTTTCAATGACTATTTACTCACCAATGTATTCCAAAACTCAAAAGGCTACGAAAAGATACTTTCTTTATTGGCTATGATTTTAATTTGAGATTTTTAGAAAAAATATTGGTTAACGAAATGATGTATATTAGAAGTGAAACATAATTGGTTGAAATAAATTGTACACGTGGCATAGCTCTTCGCTCACCATATTGTCCTTTTAATATAGTATAGATTTTATTTTGCATTTATTTGGCGCATATCACAATTAAACTTAATTTTGGGTTTACAGAAAAAAAAATATCAGGACTTCAATTTTGTTAGATTTGCTTCTTCCAATTTTCTGAAAAAAAAACCTGCCATTACTCAAAAAACATTTAAACCTTACCATTGTAAAAAGAAATTACGAGGAACAAAGAACATCAAAAAATAATTTATGCCATTTGACCAAATCACTAAACGATTTTTTTTGTAACACCACTAAGCGTTTTAATTAAATAACAATATCATAAACAAATAACAAATTCGTAAAAGACAACTACGCAACATACTAAACCATTTATAGGAGATTAAGTTTTACTTTGAATATATTCTAAGAAGATTCATATTAACTTACTTAATCTTTAAACTACTAATATATATGTAACCCCAAGACATGCATCACACACACACACACATATATATATATATATATATATATATATATATATATTGACACACATACACACAAATATCATAAGAACAACATACAAATTATAAAACTTCTTATTCATCTCTCTTCTTTGGTGACAGGTTATCCGTTCCAACACTTCACAGCAACATATATTTCGTTGATATCTTCTAAAATTCAACACGTTTTCTTATTATTCATCTTTTGAGTGACCGTTCATCTGCTTTAAACAGAACTTTTTTACTGAGAAAGTTATATAGACGATACGATAATCAACATAATAGTGATTGATAATTGGTCTCAGACTCTCACTGTGTGCTAATAGTATTGTTTATTGATGTGTAAGACGAAAGATGGCCTCACAAGTTTCATTTTGCATCGTAGCAATTTAATACGATGTTTACTTCGTATTCTCAAAACAATATTTATATTTAAAATGAGATGATATTATTGTTAATATTTTTTTTCTTCCACAAAATACTTGAATATATCACAAATTAATGCCAACCACAATGATAAGTTATTTCACATTGTCTATATATATTTTTATCAGCAAAGGTAAAATAAACTCATGTTTAAGAAGAGTAGGTAAAAGTAGTATTTCTGAGGAACCTTAGGCCATAGTGGGGACTGGGGACATAACTAAGTTCACAAAAAAGGGATCGCATAATGGTTTATATGAATGTACTACAATATGTGAATGAATGTAGGCATCCACGCAACAAAACAAGAAGGTATTTGTGTAATTGTGAATGTTTAAATGATTTCTCTCCTTGAAGAAAAACACGATACATCTAGATTTTCTATCGTAGACCTCTAAAGAATGACTTACAGTGACATCTATCTACAGAGTTATAAATGTTCAGCGCATCTATTCATCTACATATAAAAAACAAACAGAAATTTCTAAAGGAGAGTAATGAATATCGTTTTCTACTCTTGTTTTAGTAAACAATAATTACAATTCCTTTCCTTTTAACCTTTAATAATTACAAGGACCTAGTACTATTGTGTAAAACCAGCGCACTGGAGCAGGTTTTGTGGTTCTTTTTAAAACTAGAACTCGAAATCTTATGTAATGAAAATCTAATATTTCATTTAGAAGGAAACAGTCGAGCTAAACTGCATAAACTAAATCTATAACTATGTAAATTTCGCAAATTAGGGTTTTGTTAAACAAAAAGATAATATAAGAATCAAATTAGGGATACAAAACTTGGTCGAAAAATAAAATGAACTGGAAAACATAAGAATGTAAATGGAATCTATGTCATTCTAGATCTGCAACATATGTAGTCATTTTTGTGAGCTATTCTCAGGCAACAGATAAATATGAGTGCATTTTCTTATACGTGTTGCGTCAGCTGTCTATCGACGACCACGACGACATCACAGTGCCGGTCCAATATTTTCATTTTTTTCTTGATGCCTTAAGCTTAACTAAATTTATATGCCCCTATTATTCATGTAAATTTTTTATAATGTCCTATATACAACTAAAATGATCACTTAAAATCATGATGCCCTAAGCGGTCGCTTACCTCGCCTATGCTCCGGCCGGCCCTGACATCACTCAGACCTGTACACTATGATAGAGGAAGTACTGCATAAGCAGCGAAGTAAGATGACTGTGGGGGAGGATGTGTTGGTATGGAAGTTTAATACGGACGTCTTCAAACCAAAGTTCAGCACATGTTGTAGTAGCCGGAAAACCGGACCGACATAAACGATATATTGGAAACGAGTTAAGGAAATAGATGATTCTTAAAGAACAATAAAACATGGAGACGAGATATGATCTCTTTCCTTAACTCTGAATATTCGCTCCGTAATGAGACGAAACTGTACGAATATAGAGTCCCAGGATATAATCATGGCGACGAATCACGCTTCACTCGTGAAACGCCCTAACGAACTCTAATTTCTACGAAACACTCTCTTAAACTTATGCTGAGAGATTGGTTGGATTTTTTTCTGTGTGAAAACGTGAAGCCATGAAGGAGTGGAGAGATCGATATTTAAAGAAGTAGAAGAGGAGCGGTTTTCCGTAACAGCTGCAAAACGTGCGCTCGTTAGTGGGGATTTGGTAAAGATCTCGGAAAATTTAAGTTACGAAACTTAATTCCCAAAGACTCGCTCTCTTTCTTATCGTTATAAATATGTGCGAGAAGAAAACTGCGTGACGTTTTGAGACAAACTACTTGTCGTTTTAAACGAAATGCATGTTGTTTTTTGGCTGAAAAATGGGCCAAAAATTCAGACTTAACTTGGTCCAAAAAGAATCTTAATGGGCCGGATGCCCTCCACCAAGACCCAAGACCCAACACCCAACACCCAAGCCCAACCCAAGCCCAAGCCCAAGCCCACGCCGAGCCGACCGGACAGCGGCGGTGGCGCGCGCTTGGGGCGCCTCCTCTCTTCCCCTGAGCCTTTGGAATATGGTAAGTGGGACTACACATATATACAACTCATTTTTGCACTAACTCTCCGATGTGGGAGAGATTAATGTCATTTGACATTATGGGCTTTAGCCCACTTATTTCTCTTCACTATTAATGACCCAACAATCTCCCACATGAATAGAAATGACTCTAAACATACGCAGACTAAATGCAGACTCGATAATACTATAATTATTCTAATTCTGATTAGACTAGACAGACTTATCGAGAGTGTTTACGAAAAATTTACTGTGTTTGAGTTGGTAGCATTTTAAGCCTTGAACCACTCATAGTTAATATCTGTCGGGTTTACTTTACCAGAAGGTGAACATGATGTCTTGAACCAACCAGTGTTTTATGTAAACCGAGACAACATGCATAACACAGCTTCATTTTCTCGTAGAACTTAGTTCTCTATTGTGTTCATTGTGACCCTGAACTATTCATGGTTTTCATGAGTGAACTTGGAGAATATAGTCTTGCATTCATTCTCCTAGAAACGGTCTCATTTCACACTCATTAGGTGATTGACCATGAAAAATATTGAGTAATACTCCACTATAGAAGCTATGATATCATTAAAAGTTTATGCTTATCCTTCTCACATTAGCACTTTTGTCATCTTAGGAGTTGGGAAGAGACTATTTTATCTCAGAGTGCTTTTATTAGATTTTGTTTGATTTTTTTTCCCTTTGATCCTACGTCCTGGATCTCCACTCATGATAGGTAGGGTTACAATCAAGCATCCTCGTTTTTTATAGGCTTTAAACCCATTCCTTTTGATGATTTAGCAATAATATCTCATGGCAAACCTTTAGTGAATGGATCCGCTAGGTTGTCAGCCAATTTGATGTAGTCTATTGTGATTACACCATTTGAGATAAGTTGTCTAATGATCTTATGTCGTCTTTTGATGTGACGAGATTTACCATTGTAGAGATTATTCTGAGCATGTGCTATAGCTGACTGACTGTCACAATGTATGCGTGTAGTTGGTACAAGTTTCTCCCACATGGGAATATCTTCCAAAAAATTTCTAAGCCATTCCGCTTCTTCTGCTGCTTTGTCTAAGGCTATAAACTCAGATTCTATGGTGGATCTGGCTAACACTGTTTGTTTGGTAGATTTACATGATATTGCTCCTCCTCCTAGTCTAAAGACGTATCCACTTGTGGATTTTGAGTTTTTAGAATCTGATATCCAGTTAGCGTCACTGTATCCTTCTAAAATTGCTGGTTCTTTACCATAGTGAAGCCCAAAATTTTTGGTGTAGCGCAAGTAATTGAGTACTCTCGTTATACCTTTCTAGTGTGTATGACCTGGATTACTTGTATGTTGACTAAGTACATTTACTGCATGAGCTAGATATGGTCTAGTACAATTGGTCAAGTACATGAGACTTCCAGTCACTCGTGCATACTCGTTTTGTGAAACCGCTTCACCTGAATTCTTTGTCAAGTGCATTTGGGGATCTAACGGAGTTTTTTCCGTACTTTAGAGTAGTTTTTAAATCTATCAAATATTGTTTGAGCATAGTGAGATTGGGTTAAAATAATTCCATTTGAAATTCTTGTGACTTTAACCCTGAGTATAACATCTGCTAATCCTATATCTTTCATCTCAAATTTGCCTTTGAGCATGTTTTTTGTGTGATTGATAATATCTTTATTGCTTCCAATAATGAGCATATCATCTACATATAGACATAACAAAACATACGCATTTTTTTTTGTTTTGTAGTACATGCATTTATCACATTCGTTAATTTTGAAACCATTTGACATAATTACATTGTCAAATTTTTCATGCCAATGTTTAGAAGCTTGTTTAAGCCCATAAAGTGACTTTACAAGTCGACATACTTTGTTTTCCTATCCAAGAATAATAAAACCTTTAGGTTGTTTCATGTAAATTTCCTCTCCTAAATCACCATTTAGAAATGTGGTTTTTACATCCATTTGATGGATTTCTAGGTTTCTTAGAGCTGCGATTGCTATCATCAGCCTTATTGAGGTTATTCTCGTTACTGAAGAGCATGTGTCAAAATAGTCAAGGCCTTCTTTTTGTCGGAATCCTTGAACTACAAGCCTAGCTTGTGTAAACTAGGTGTTCCATCAGGGTTTAGTTTTCGTTTCATTATCCATCTATTCCCTAATGCTTTGCAGCCAGGTGGTAAATCTGTTATATACCATGTATAATTTTGCATGATAGAGCTGAATTAACTTCTGACAGCTTCGTTCCAAAATGGAGCGTCTGGTGAAGCCATGACTTCTGCCAAAGTCTTTGGATCATTTTCTACTAAAAATGTCATAAAGAAAGTTTCACCAAAAAATTTTTTCTTTCGAATTCTTTTACTCCTTCTAGGTTCATCTTTTTCATTTTCTGAAATATGATTTATAGAAATGTCGACATTTGTCTCAATTTCTGAAACATTGTCGTTGTCTCTTTCTTCTCGAGTTCGTTTTGAACCTTGTTTTTCCTTACATGGAAAAATGTCTTGGAAGAAAGATGCATTTTTTGATTCCATTACTCTATTTTCATGAATATCTGATATTTAGATTTATGTACTAGAAACCGATATGCAGTACTATTATGTGCATACCCGATGAAGATGCAATCCACTGTTTTAGGTTCAATAGTGACCTTCTTTGGTGGCGGTACCGCAAATTTTGCCAAGAACCCCCACACTTTGAGTTATTTATACGAAGGTAAATTACCTTTCCATAATTCATATGGAGTTTTGCCAGTTACTTTGTGTGGAATTTTGTTGAGGATATAATTACTGGTAAGCAACGCTTCCCCCCACATGTTCTCGGGTAACCCAGATTCCTGCAACATTGCATTCATCATCTCTTTTAGAGTTCAATTTTTACGTTCAACAACTCCATTAGATTCTGGTGAGTAAGGAGCTGTAGTTTGATGAATTATTCCACGTTCTTTACAAAAAGCATTAAATGGACCATCATACTCGTCTCCTCTGTCGCTTCTAACTATTTTAATAGTTGTTTGAAGCTGATTTTTGACCTCGAGTTTAAATTCTTTGAATTTTCTAAGGTTTCATCTTGCTATGTAATAAATATACATAACAATATTTTGTGTAGTCGTCTATGAAGGTCACAAAGTACTTTTTCCCACCTCTAGTTTGTATGTATTTAAGTCACATAAATCTGTGTGAATTAAATCTAGAGGTTTGTTAGTTCTTTCAACACGAGTTGAGGGCGTTTTTGTGAGCTTAGCATGTACGCATACTTCACATTTTTGTTTACTTGTTTTGCATTTCGGGATTAAATTTTGATTCATTAATCTTTGTATCGTTTTGTAGTTTACATGACCTAATCTTTCATGCCATAATTAAAAGACTCAACCAAATAAGCAACTGGCTCTTTCTTATTCATTGAAACTTTTGGAGCTACAATTTTCGGAGTGACTGTCATTACATTCATTTTGACCAGTCCATTTTTAACATATCCCTTTCCCAAATAAACTCTATTCTTCCTAATCATGAGCTTGTCCGCCTCAAGACTTGTGGCGAATTCATTCTTGCTGGGCAAGGCTCCCGAGACCAGGTTCTTCCTTATGTCAGGCACATGCTTCACATTCTTCAGAGTGACTTCACGTCCATATGTCATCTTCAGAATCACCTTGCCGCGACCTTCAATCTTGGAGACTGCAGTGTTGCCCATGAACAGCTTCTCATGAGTCTTGCTTTTCTGCTAGGTGCTGAACATCGCCCTAACAGTGCATATGTGGGTGGTGGCACCAGTTTCATACCACCATTCCTTAGGGTTGTTGCTTTCAACCATGTTGACCTCAGTCACCACTGCAACGAGATCTTCTTCAGTGAGATTCGCCTGAGCCTTCTCATCTCTGATCTTACTGCGACACTCATAAGTCATGTGACCAACTTTGTGGCAGTAGTGATATTTTCCCTTGAATTTCTCTACATTCACATTGATCTCAATGCCTTTCTTCTTGAAGTTTGGACCAAAAGCCCTCAAAATTGCAGCTGTTTTGGAAGGCTTAGCAGGAGAGCGAGCAATTTCCTTTCCTTTACCTTTCATTTCAGCCACGTTGACACTGTGCTCTTTAGCTTGGAGCAACTTGTCATCATTTCGGTTTCTGGCTTCCATCTGAAGCCTCTGAATGAGATCTTTAAGTCTCATCTTCTTCTTTTTGTGCTTCATATAGTTCTTGAATTCTGCATATCTTGGAGGAAGCTTTTGGATGAAGCTGAGAGTTGTGAATGTCTCACAGATGGACATTCATTCAGCAACAATTTCATGGCAAATGAGCTGAAACGCTTCCACCTGATCCATGATGGGTTTTGAATCCACCATTTTGAAGTCATGGAATTTTGCAACCAAATACTTCTGACAGCCATCGTCCTCACCGCTGTACTTCTTGTCCAGTGATCTCCATAACTCTTTTGATGTGGGGATCTCACAGTAGATTTGGTACAATGAGTCAATAAGGTGACCCAAAATGTATCCTTTGGACATGAAGTCGAAATGCACCCAACTGTCAACAGTTGCAAGAGTGTACACATCATCAATCCCGTAAGGGACAAGGGGTTTGTCCTCCTGGGTGAATTTATCCAGCTTCATTGTTGTCAGGAAAAACATCATCTTCTTTTGCCACGTTTTGAAGCCTTTGCCATCAAACTTGTCAGGAATTAATCCTTGAGTGAACAAGCTTGGTATAGTTGGAGAAGTTGCAACTGCAACCGGAACACTTGTGGTTCCATGAATAGGAGCCGTTTGATAGAGACCAGCACCGAACAAGCTACGGCGCGTGGTTTCATCAGCAACATTTCCTACTGGAAGGGTAGGTGTTGTTGTTGCAGCGGTTGTTGCTGTTGCATCAGCGGTTGTTATGGTTACATCAGCTTGAGCAGTGTTGAGTGGAGTTTGCGTATCAATGGTGGTGTCAACGGGGGTGTTGTTAGTTTCCGTCATTTTTCTATTGAGAAAACATGAAAGCGGATTACACTCCAATCAACAAATAACATATTATTTCAATAAATAATAGTCTAAATTGATTTTCATTTTTGGTGTTTCTAGTAGATCGCTTAAAGCATTAAAAACCACCAAATCATATAGATATAAGTCTGAAAAACGTTTTGCAAACTCACTTAAAAGCATTTGCATAAACCGTTTGTGTAGACTTGTAGATTGTTTCACAACTCGCTTAAGAAGGCTTTTGTGGAAACAAATCGTTTATAACGTTTTTATGAATCATATAACAAAAACGTTTCGCGATAGAGCTAAAGAGCAAAACGCAAACCGTTTTCAGAGAAGTAAGAAACGATTCGCGGAAATGCGAGAAACAAATCGCAAACACCATTCCAACTAAAACCAAAACTGTTCTATAAATCATTCTCAATCCGAGTAAAAGCTTTAGAACTAAAGCGATTCAGAGTTAAGATTGTAGTAGCCGAAAAACCAGACCGACATAAACGATATATTGGAAACGAGTTAAGGAAATAGATGATTCTTAAAGAACAATAAAACATGGAGACGAGATATGATCTCTTTCCTTAACTCTGAATATTCGCTCCGTAGTGAGATGAAACTGTACGAATATAGAGTCCTAGGATATAACCATGGCGATGAATCACGCTTCACTGGTGAAACGCCCTAACGAACTCTAATTTCTACGAAACACTCTCTTAAACTTACGCTGAGAGATTGGTCGTATTTTTTCTGTGTGAAAATGTGAAGCCATGAAGGAGTGGAGAGACCGATATTTAAAGAAGTAGAAGAGGAACAGTTTCTCGTAACAGCTGCAAAACGTGCGCTCGTTAGTGGGGATTTAGCAAAGATCTCGAAAAATTTAGGTTACGAAACTTAATCCCCAAAGATTCACTCTCTTTCTTATCGTTATAAATATCTGCGAAGAGAAAACTGCGTGACGTTTTGAGACAAACTACTTGTCGTTTTAAACAAAATGCATGTTGTTTTTTGGCTAAAAAATGGGTCAAAAACTCGGAGTTAACTTGGGCCAAAAAGAATCTTAATGGGCCGGAGGCCCTCCACCAAGATCCAACACCAAGACCAAGCCCAAGCCCAAGCCAAGCCGAGCTGGCTGGACGGCGGCGGCTGCGCGCGTGTGGGGCGCCTCCTCTCTTCCCCTGAGCCTTTGGAATATGGTAAGTGGGACTACACATATATACAACTCATTTTTGCACTAACTCTCCGATGTGGGAGAGATTAATGTCATTTGACATTATGGGCTTTAGCCCACTTATTTCTCTTCACTATTAATGACCCAACACATGTAATACATGGTCTCTTCTTAGAAGCTCTGCTCATACTGTTAGTTGGCATTCCAGTGTTTGGTTTTCCTATTCGACGCCGAAGTATGCATTTATGGCGTGGCTAGCAATGCACAATATATTAACAACTAAAGACAAAATGCTCCAATGGAACGTTAGTATTGATGCGAATCGTGTTATGTGTCAACAACATCTGGAAACAAGAGATCATATCTTTTTTGAATGCAGCTACTCACATGAGGTTTGGTCGGGTCTGGTTAGATAACTTCTTCTCTCCCTTTTCGCTAGTCAATGGCAAGATATTATGGGAATTCTTGCAGATAACAATTTATCAACCTTGAAGCTTTACCTAATACGATACAGCTTCCAAGCAGCTCTGCATTCCATCTAGAGAGAAAGAAACAATCGTTGTCATGAGTCTCAGCCAGCTCTAGCAGGACGACTGACTACAATTATCGATAAACAGATTCGTAATAAATGTCTTATAATGATCTCCAATAGAATCCTGCACCATGAAGGTGTCCTGCAACTCTGACTCTCTGCTCAGTAGCAGTGCCAGCCCTTGGCTAAAGCTGGTAAAACACCAGCTTTAGGCACCAAAACAAATATAGATATTCATGGGCAGCATTGCATAAAAACTAGCTGTGGTTTAGTGGTTGTAAGTGACATCATAAGTATTTCTTTCTCTGGGTTCCAATCTTTCGTGCTACATTTTATTAATTTGTTTTGTGTTTATGGGTCAAGTTGTTTTTTTTTTTTGCTTTGGGCGCCCAGACATGATGAACCGGACCTTCTCAGTAGTCTGAAAATGTGATATGTTATGTAGCAAAACTCTCTATTTCCAGTGGTCATAGCTGTAAAAAACTATTCTTCTGAATAAATTTTACATATTATTCAGAAAAAAAATAAAGGCTAGAGAAATGATGAGAGTTATCTTCTCATAGAGAGAAAGAATCAGAAACCTGCCTTTTTCAGGTGGTTTCCATATAAAATAGTATCGGGTCAAGAGTCCAGCTCGACAGGTTTTGAATCAAATATGTGTTGTTATCGTTTGTGACAACTTCTTGACAAGCTCATCTTGACGCATACAGGCAAAGACAGTTATTTAAAGTTCGTACTAGTCTGGTATATCCTTTTTATCCCTTAGGAAGATAACAACGTAGCTGTATCTCGTTATTATGTGTTCTCGACACGTGCGAAGGGTAAAAGACTATTGTGAACGTTCGTAGGAATAGTTGTTGCTTCTAAAAGTAATTTTGAGTTACTTGACCTGGATGTAGTTCAGCGATCAGATAGTTGGTTGAGATGTGTTACAAAACTTTAGGCCTTGTATAATTGTTTGCGAGTGAACCTTGTACTTAATGCAGGGCCATCTCAAATTAATTTTTAGAGCATGTTAAAAAAATATTAATCGTATATTTGACAATATAATGAAGTAATTTTTAAAATGAATAACTTCGTTTGATGTTTTAAAAAAAAAATCTAAGTTCTTAATTTAGTAACTAGATTTTGATCTGCGCTTCGTAAGCACATATTTTTCTTTAGATTGTAAATAAAGTTTGTTAATTAACTTTTTGGAACTGGAGTAAATTATTACGTTACAAAGTCATTTTATAGAATACGGGCATTTGATTTAAATTATAAAATTTATGAACTAGTTTATATAAGATTTTGTATAAACACTTTTATATAATTTTTTTAGGCATGAACATTTTACCGGATCCAAAAAACCAAACTAAAATCAAACAAAAAATATAGTTATGGTTTGGGTCCGGGTCCAGGGCAAAGTACATATTTAATTTTTTCTTCGACCCACAGTCTCTGTTCAATTTTGGGTCATATCTGAGATCCAATGAGGTATCCAAAGTACCTGATATGTTTTGTGTATATTAGGTATATTTGGGTATTTCAGATATGATATTTCAAATGTGTTTTCGGTATTACGAATATATTTTTAAGTTTCGGATCCAAGTTTCTGATTATAGTTTCGAAACGGTAAAATTTCAAATTTTAAAAAATATATTTTCAGTACTAGGAAATGTTTTAAGGTATTTTTGGTTTCTCATGTCAGATTTATGGTAAAATTTTGTGTTTTTGGGAATTTAAATATTTTCAAGTATTTGTTTGTGTTTTTGGGTTTTTTTGTGTTTCGGTATTTTTGGGTTTTTGGGTACTTCGAATCCTTTTTGAATCCAAAAATATCAAACCTATTTGGACCCATTACGTACCCAAAAATTATATTTATTATACATATTTGAATTATGGATCCAAACCCAAAATAATCAATCCAAATCCGAACCAATAATTTTTAAATAGCTAGTTATGTGACTTATTTCCAAATATTTAGGATCCAAAAAACCTAGACCCGAAAGGAAGTGATCCATACCCATCCATAAGACCCAATTCCCAGACTTACTCTCTCATATTGTTTTTTTTATGTGCATTTTATAAGAGTTGCATTTTTTGAATTCATGAGGCTTAAGATTTACTTGGTATATTTTGGCTAATTTAATAGTATAGAGTTGCAAAGTATTTTAATAGTTTTAAGCTTCTATTAAAAAGAATATTATTTTAAATACTTTTATAAAAAATAATTTAACATAAAATATATAATTTTAATTTTTCTTACATATGATTTGCTAAAGTGTTTGTATTAAATTTGATTTTGTAAGTATTTGGAACTATATAATATAAGATGACATAGTATTATATGATGTATGATATATGCTAAATTTTAAATGAGTTTCAGAATCTATTAAAGTTAATAAACTCAGTGTATTTATATAGCATATCCACAGTATATATATATATTTTTTTATTTTTTTGTAACATATGATATATCTTAGTTTTTATAATAAGGTGAAAAACTATAAATACTCATTTTTTTTAATTTAGTATCCTTTAAAAATAAGGTGGCTCAAATGAATAATATAATTTTGGTATAATTTTTCGTAAATAAAGTATTTTGTATAATAAATAATAGAATTGACTAAACCATAAAATTTTATATGTGTATCATATTATTTTTTATTGTTAGAGAAATATAAGGTAAGACAAAAAAATAGTTAAGTCTAGTGAGAGCGTGCATCAACTTTGTTTAACTAGATTTTTTAGAACGCTCTTTTTTAATAGTATTGATATATCTAAAATTTTAAAACTTTTACCATAAGAGCACCTCCAATGGGGGTTCTACCCATTGTAAGTTCTAAAAATGTATATATGTATATGTATATATTATATAAGTGTATGTAGGTGTGGGGTCTACAAAATAGTGTAGAACCTCATCCAAAGATTCTAAAATTTTTGTTTTAGAACCTTTGGATGAGGTTCTATACTATTTTGTGGACCCCACACCTACATACACTTATATAATATATACATATACATATATGTCTTTTTAGAACCTATAATAGATAGAACCCCCATTGGAGGTGCTCTAAGTTATCTATATATATAATTTTTTTTGAGATCATGCTCGACCGTTTTACCTGCAGGTGCTATTAGACGGCTCTGATTTAATGGTCTTCTTGTCTATCAAATTATCTTAGGTTATGTTTAATCCAGTCTCTTATGGGTGAAGTTCTTAACTTGATTTGACTGTTTTTTTTTTACATTTTTCGGACAAGAGATGTAGTTGGCTGCGGCGCGTCAAGGCACTTCTTCGGCGGTCTCCGTTTCTTTCTTCGATCAGAATACGAATAAAATCAAAAAGGTTATGTCTTTTATTTAAAAGATGATTCTTAAATTTATTTAATTAAAAGTTAAGAAACGTTTTTAGCGAAACTAAAAATCCCATGATAAGAGATCTGTATTAAACATGTCCTAAGCATTTACACAAGAGTGATTTACATTTATAGTCACTTTGTCACTTTTATTTCACCATAGAACACTTTGTGCTCCTAAGGTAGTTTTTAGTGGTTTTTAGTTTTTTTTTTGCTAACTTAACGTAACTAGTATAATATTCTAGTTCTATTTTTATTTTTTGCTTTTGTTTAATTTTTAAACATTTTTTTGGGTAATTAAGCTTCTTCATCACTGTGGGGTTTAAGCCGCTAGAGCCCAATAGTTGAGCTTTCGGTGAACCGCGATCTCCCTCCATCTCCAATTTTTCTTCGTTTTCGTTGTTTCATGTGATGTAGAAGAAGTCGAGAAGTTCTTGTCAGAGACAAGCTCCTGTCGAAGAAAAGCTCTAGTCCTCTTGTTGGTGTTGGGTCGTTACTCTTCTCACCGTCGCATTTAATCTTCACTCCGTTTTTAAGTCTGTGAGTCATAATCCTCCGCCGTGAGTGTCTGAAGCGCCTCGTCGTCACCGGCTCATGGGGAAGCAATCCACCACCGAATAGCGATATGTCAATACATGTCTCCTATTCAAGCTCAATCGGCTTTGTAACATACTGCTCCTCTGCGACCGTCGGCGAACCACACTGGAACCGTCGGCGAGCCTCAAAGGGATCCATTCCCAAATCAAGTTTCAAATATTTGCATGACTGGTCCTTTAACTGTATAATATTTACAATTTAACCTAAACTTCTAAACAAGCTATTTAACCCCTATTTTATGATATTTATTTGCACAGTCGCCCAAACTTCCAAATAATAAAGTTCTGATAATGCACAATCACTTCATAATTTAGTCCAAATTTCCAAATAAGCAATTGAGCCCCTATTTGATGAAAACACAAAATTAACACACCTAGATACAATTTTGTATAAATAGAAGCTGAATGTACACTCAAATTTCGTTGTCCACATGTACAATGACTCTTATGTACACCCGTGTATGGTAGTATGTTATCCATATACGTTGTGTTACATCTCATGTGTACATAGATGATATCTCATAAGTTGATGACCTAAAAATAAGTATTAAACAAAGTTAATGGTAAATTTTGATTTTTTTTTTGTGTGTACGATAATGAGATATTCAAAAAGAAATCGATGGTGAGCATAGTTTTTCCTACCTATGATTCCTTGTACATGTGGATATACATGTATGCATCATATTCAAAAACAAAGTCAGTTATGTGTGTATCTATATGTAAATGATACAATGTAAAATCGATCGAGCCTTTTTAAGCATAATTTTCATATTTTAATGCAGAGTACCTTTTGCGTAGCCATGTACTATTAACCATCTATAATCAACCATAATAATGATGTATAATCAACCATAATGTGTACATGTTTACAAAAGTTAATAAATAAAATTTGGTGTACATATGTACAATATAATTTTAATGTACACATGGATAGCATATAAGGTGTAACACCCCCAAACCGTTTTAGGTATAGGTCAAACCACCGGCCAACAATCAAACAAGAACATGACCGATGGACTGACTGTCTACCAAGGACCAGGAGCGCTACATGACGGGTTAACAGGCGATCCAGCCAAGGTCACAAGAAGTGCAATTCATGACTAGGCCAGTCCGCCCACTAACACGTCCCGTCAGATTAGGGCCTAAGGCTTTTCAACCCGTACTCGAATCTGACGTTGTGTTAGCTCGGACAAGCTAATATCAGAAATAACAAGTCGTTTACACAAACATCGCTTTATTTATCTTATATATTATATGTTTCGCAACACACAACATAATATACAAGTAGTGGCATGCCGAAAGACCAAAAGTACATACTTATAGTCTGAAAACGTCTTAAGCAAAAAGATGCAAACTCTACACCAGCCGGCCTAGCTTTCCGCGACCTCTAAGGCTGACTCGATCTACTGGTCACCTGAAAACAACAACGAGTGAGAGGTGAGTAATCTAGTATTACTCAGTGAGTTACAATCCCCAACTAACAAATACAACCCCTCGCTATCCCACCCCAAACAATCTAAAGCGAGAGGTTCACCTTATGATAATTAAACACAATTCAATGGATAAGCAATATGAGAAAATACGCAGCAGGAAATATGATAGCAAGATAATTAATATTATGCTAATTACTGGCTAACCACCAGACTCAAACCCGATTTATTATATATATAACTAGCTAGGGCCCTGGTGACATCATGTTCCTCCTCACTATCGGCAATATCCTATCTTCCTACCACAGAGGCTAGAAGAAGGAACTTTCAACCGACCGCGGCCCACAGTCATTCGGGTCACCGCGCGACAGCCCACAGTCATTCGGGTCACTGCCGGACAGTACACCGTCGTGTAACACTCAGCCTTAGGCCATGACCCCGTCTCTCTGAGTCTTCCCGATCCAGCGAATAAGGGGTTTCCTTGAACCCGCTGGGTACGAGGTCTGAAGGAACACTAACTCACCCCTAATATGACTAATACAAAACCCGGTAAAATAACACAAGGTTCATAGTATTAATCACCACTAACACAATCAAATTTATTCCAGAATCTAGCATAAAGATTAATTCCAGAATACTCCACAACTTAGCGATATTATCTAAGCATTCAGCGTTCTCTAACTAACCAATCAACCTAACCATTAGCATGCTACTACTAAACTCAAGCAATAACTAAGCATGCTATCAACTCAACCAATCAAGATTAATTAACCTCTAATATTAACTAATCAAACCGTTACTAACTTAGACCCAGCCTCCTGCCATGATCTAACTTCAAGTAACGGGAACCTGCATGAAAACAAGTCAGCAATCATTTGATCATAACTCACAGTGCTTTGGTTGAACGTGGCCTTGACCCCGTGTCCGCCTTCTGCAATCCGAACCCTTTCCCGACCTTCTCAAGTTGAATAACTTCTGGTATGATCTTCAGTCGAGCATGACCTTCTTCAGAGTTTGAACCAAAACTGGCAGAGTAATTGTTCTCGAAAACTCTCAAAAACTGCCGAAAAATGTTCGAAAACTATCAAAACTCTAACTTTCTTTCTTTGCTTTTTCTCTCACGTTTTTAGGTCTGTTTGAAGTGTTGTGGATGAGTTGAAATGAGAGGGGGTCGAGCCTATTTATAGAGATCAGCAGCCAATCAGATCCAGTTCGTGTGGCAGCCCGTGTGTCCGTCCGCATGGCTTCGGTTGCATGTGCGGCAACACCTCCTGCTCCATATGTCAGCTTGCATGACCAGGGTGGCCTGCAAGGTGACACCATGTCCCACACATGTGAGCATGCATGGCCTGGATGCATGCAAGGAAACACCACATCTCCCCACATGTTTGGCCGCATGGCCCGGTCGCATGCAACGAGACACCAGCTGCCTGCTCGGTCCACCTCGTGCTCCACATGTTTACTTGCATGTTCCAACTGCAGGTACTGATACATCTCGTGCTTCCCTTGCCACATGTACTGCCAGGAAGTCTCCACCACGTCCTGAACACAACCATAGAGCCACCTCGTGCTTTTCGGTCCAATCGTCTGATTCGACCCTTGACGGAAAATATTTCCCGAGTCTCCGACTTCCCCGAAAAAATTCCATAATACCGAAATTAGGGTTTTAGCCCAACTTCGGGTTTTCCCGTCGTGCTTACTTCCCATCCTGCTTACTTCCCCTCCTGCTTACTTCCCGTCCTGCTTAGTTCCCGTCCTGCTTAGTTCCCGTCCTGCTTCCAATTTATTTTTCTTTCTCCAAAATAATATATTACGAAGTTTTACGGAAAACTTCGTGCCTAAGAAACGTCGTGCTTTGGAAACGTCGTGCTTCTAAAATGTCGTGCTTCAAAAATGTGATGCTTCCAAAACGTCCGACTGATCAATCTAAAACATTTTCTAACATCGTAGAGTAGCTTATTCATCATGGTTCAGTCACTATCAAATCTTTGACCCCGTCGTACTTCAAAACGTCTCGATCGATCCTTATCTCCCGCGTCTCGCCCACCAAGTTGATGATCGATCAATCTTCTAGTTTCTTCTAACCATGTCTTATTTTATATGACCAACACTCAACTTCACTCATCAAACTTTGATCCCCAAAAGCTTAGCTCCAAATTCTACTTATCAAAATTTTTAACGGGTTCTACATTCTCCCCCCCCTTGACAGAATTCGTCCTTGAATTCTAAGATTCTGAGGGGGCTCCCTCCTCCATCACAACTTCCTTTCTGAAAAACTCTGGGTGATCGGCCTTAAATATTTGTTCATCCTCCCAAGTGACATGAATCTTATTTCTTCTTCCCCAGAATACTTGTACTTGAGCAATCTCACGATTCTTTAGCTTCCGAATACGCCTTTCTCCCAACCGGATTGGTCCTTCCGGATATGTAAGGTTTGTCCTTAACTCCTCGATTCTCTCGGGCTCAATAGCACTTGGATCCTGTATATGTTTCCGAAGCATGGAAACATGGAATACAGGATGAAGATGCATATCTTCTGGCAGATCCAGTTGATAAGCTACCTCACCAACCTTCTCGATGATCTTGTATGGACCAATGAACCTGACCGCAAGTTTCCTGACCTTGCCAAATCTGTCCTTCCCTTTTTGTGCAGTAACCTTCAAATATACCCAATCTCCTATCTCAAAAGTTACCTTTCTTCTTGACTGGTCTGCGTACTTCTTCTGGCGGTCCTGAGCCTTCTTCATGTTGGTTTGAATTGTCTCCAGCTTGATCATGGTCTCCTGAACGATAGGCGATCCAAACATTCTTCTTTCTCCCACTTCCATCCAACACATAGGTGTTTTGCATGGCCTTCCGTACAATGCTTCATAGGGTGACATTCCCATACTCGCATGGTGGCTGTTGTTATAAGAGAACTCAACCAATGGTAGGTGCTTCTCCCAATTCCCTGCCCATTCTAGAATACACATCCGAAGCATGTTCTCAATGGTCCGGATGGTCCTATCTGTTTGGCCATCAGTTTCTGGGTGGAATGTCGTGCTTCTGAACAGTTTAGTTCCCAAGGCTTCCTGTAATGCTTCCCACAAAGATGATGTGAACCTAGGGTCAAGATCTGAGACGATGTCTGAAGGTACACCATGTAACTTCACGATTTGGTTGATATACAGCTCGGCCAATACTTCAACTTTATCAGGTTCCCGCATAGGCAACAAGTGTGTGACCTTGGTTAACCTATCCACAATTACCCAGATTGAGTTGTTTGATCTACCTGGAGCGGTGGGTAATCCGGTGATGAAATCCATGGAAATAGAGTCCCATTTCCATTGAGGTATCGGAAGACTCTGCAACAATCCTCCTGGAACTTGATGCTCGGCCTTAACTTGTTGACAAGTTGCACACTGAGCGACCCATCCTGCTACTGATCTCTTCATGCCTGGCCAATGGTAGTATCTTCTCACATCTCGATACATCTTCGAACTTCCAGGATGGATACTAAGTAAAGAATGGTGTGCAATCCTTAATATCTCATCTCTCAAATCTTGTCCTTTAGGTACTGTTATCCTTCCATTAATTAGCAAGGTTCCATCCTCAGCTAAGTAGTATCCAACATTATTTGGCCCAGCTTGTCCTCTGAGTTCTTCAACGATCTTTTGTAGTTTCTCATCTTTAAGTTGTTCCTCTCGAATTCTCTGAATCAAACTGGCCTGGTTCACTGCTTGAAGTCCCAATGGCTCCCTTGTTTGCCCTTCCAAAACAACCAACTTCACTTGTTTAAACTCCTGGTTCAACAGCTCCACTTCTTTCTCTAAATCTGCGTCCAACTTCCTTCGGCTTAAAGCATCCGCAACAACATTCGCTTTTCCAGGATGGTAGCGAATCTTTATATCATAGTCAGCCACAAACTCCATCCACCTACGCTGTCGCAGGTTGAGGTCAGGCTGGGTGAAGAGGTATTTAAGACTTTGATGGTCCGTATATACCTCTACTTCTTCTCCGTACAAGTAAGATCTCCAGATTCGCAAGGCGAACACCACGGCCGCTAACTCCAAGTCATGTGTACTGTAGTTATCTTCATGCTTCCATAGTTGTCGTGAAGCATATGCAATAACTCGCCCATCTTGCATTAGTACACAACCTAGCCCAACTCGTGAAGCATCCGTGTATACCGTGTAAGGTTTACCTTGCTCAGGCAAAGCTAACACAGGTGCAGTTGTAAGAGCTTCCTTCAATTTCTTAAATGCCTTCTCGGTTTCTTCCACCCATATGAAAGGAACTCCTTTACCAGTAAGTTTAGTTAAAGGCTTTGCAATGGAGGAAAAGTCCTTAACAAACTTACGATAATAGCCCGCAAGACCGAGAAAACTCCTCACTTCTGTCACAGTGGTAGGTCGAGGCCATTCCTGTATTGCTTGGACCTTTTCTGGATCAGCAGCCACGCCCTCTCCTGATACTATGTGACCCAAAAATCCTATCTCTCTCTTCCAAAATGAACATTTGCTGAACTTCGCAAATAGCTTCTGATTTCATAACCTCTCCATAACCAGTCTCAGATGTTCTTTGTGCTCCTCCTTACTTCTCGAATACACCAGGATGTCATCAATGAAAATGATCACGAACTTATCGAGGTAGTCGTGAAAAACTTCATTCATCAAACGCATGAAAGCTGCAGGGGCGTTTGTGAGACCAAAGGGCATAACCACGAATTCATATTGCCCATACCTCGTCCGAAATGCTGTCTTCATAATATCTGACTTGGCAATAGGAATTTGGTGATATCCTGATGCCAAATCAATCTTCAAAAACCAATGAGCTCCTTTGAGTTGGTCCAATAGCTCGTCTATCCTCGGGAGAGGATACTTGTCTTTTATGGTGATGTTGTTGATACCGCGATAATTGATACACAACCTCATGCTTCCGTCTTTCTTCTTCACAAATAGCACAGGAGCTCCCCAAGGTGATTTGCTCTGTCGGATGAATCCCTTTTCCAATAAATCTTCCAACTGTTTCTTTAGCTCAGCCAACTCTGCAGGTGCCATCCGATACGGTGCCTTAGCTATAGGTCTTGCTTCAGGCTCCAAAGTAATAGTAAATGGATTACTTCGAGGTGGAGGTAATTCCTTTAGTGGCGCAAATATATCCCCATACTCCTGGACCACTTCTATATCTTCGACCTTAACTTCGTCATTAGTGGCTCCTCCACTAACCGATAAAGTCACCAAATACACTTCTCCGTCTTGAAGCAAATCTTGTACTCGCATTGCTGCTACCAGTGACACGGTCATACTAGGGCTGATTCCATAGTATATCATCTCTGGTCGTTTACCTCTGCCAAACAATAACCTTCCCTTTCCACAGTCGATCTGAACTCCATAGCTTGACAACCAGTCCATTCCAAGGATTACCTCGTACCCTTCCAAAGGTACAACTAACAAATCTGCCAAAAACTCTTCCCCTTGAATGACCAATGGAACATTCTTGATACACTGATTTTCTTGAAGGGTTCGGTCTGCAGGGGTCAAGACTGCCACGTTTACCCTGTCAACCACAAAACAATCCCAAAACTGGGCAGCTACTTCCGGGGTCACAAAGCTATGTGTTTCCCCCGAGTCGAACAATACATGTGTGGGTTTACCAGCAACATGTAAGGTTCCTGCCACAGTAACTCAATCAACAATATCTCAATCAACAATCAAAATTCACATAACCATCAATCATAAAAAATTATTTCTAAACGCGCAACCTAGTGATCAAGCAATTTATACCTAACCAGAATACTAACTAAATTCCAACAATTAAATTCCATGCAATAAAAAGAGGAGGTTAAGCACCCACAATACCTATGATGGGACAGCTGGACGGTCCTGCATTGTCTGGGTTTTCTACACCTAAGGCATAAACTCTACCTCCTAGGTTTTGCTTCTTTGGTGCTGGCTCAATTGCTGGACGGCTAGGAGGAGCTCGGATCGCGAGAGGGGTCGCAGGGATTGGCTTGTTTGGACATGACGAAGAATAATGGCCCTTCTTGCCGCAAGAGAAACAAGTGACATCTTCCATTCTTAACTGTGGATAACCTTGCTGGTTACTCCGCTGGTTGTTGGGACAAAACCTTGAAATATGTCCAGGTCGACCACATATGTAACATACCCTAGTGTTACTCCGATAATTGCTTTGGCTCCCAAATCCTCGCCCTTTACCTTTGTTAAACCTTGGACCCTTGTTGTAATTCGGCCTTTCTCCTTGGTTGAACTTGGTGTGTCCACCAGAATGTGACATGGTCTTCCTTTCAGCCTCTAATACCGTCTCAACATTAACAGCTTTTTCCACCAGATCAGATAAGCTGCTAAAGTTACTTCCAGCTAACCGACTTCCAAGCTCCGGCTTTAGTCCGTACATGAAGTTACGGATCATAGTTGCTTCATCTTTGCGCCCATCAAAGACATGTCGCTTTAACCTTGTGAACTCAGACTCATAGCTCCTTACTGACCTATCTCCTTGAACTAGGTTCATGAACTGACGCTCCAACCGAAGCTTCGCTTCTGGAGGAAAGTACTTCCTTTCAAACTCTTTCTTGAAAGATGGCCACGATGTGATGGTATGTCCACACTGTCTGTCTATGCTGTCCCACCATCCTGTTGCATCGCCTTCCAAATAGTACACAACAATCTTCTTCTTATATTCCTCCGGACACTCCATAGCTTCAAAGTTCTTTTCCATCATGGTAATCCACTTGTCGGCTTCAATAGGATCTGATCCTCCCTTGAACTTATAGGATCCAATGTTCTTCATGGTAGATAACAACTGGGAAACTTCCGGGGTATGAGTACGTCTGCTTTGGTTGCTAAGTGCATGGGTCATCACATCATGCAAAAGCTTCAAGGTGTTTTCGGTTCCTTGATCCTGTGGTCTTTCTGTGGCACGGTTCTGATCTGGCCTTGGGTTTGATTGAACAGATTGGCCATGTTGTGGTCTCGTGTCCCGGTTATGACTTGGGCTAATACTCGACCAACTGTCTTCACGGTTAACTCTGGTCCTGTTAGCATACACAGGAAAAGATCTGGTCCTCTGCGGAGGGCTCCTATCATAACCAAACATCACACTAACTCCATTTTCATTATCCGGATCTGATCTGTAGCCAAATCCTCTGCCTGTTGAAACCCTACCCTCTCTCCATATCCGGTCTCGTCCATCATCACCTATCCCGCGATTAGCCATCTGCACACAATTAAAAGGGTAAGTCCTATTCCTATTAAACTTAATACGGGAAGCGGCTGGTTTCCTAAAGCATCTTTTTGCGACTCCTTGGACTCGATAAAACATTGAAAAGCACTTGTGTCGTGCATGGACGAAACCATGCTCTGATACCACCTCTGTAACACCCCCGAACCGTTTTAGGTATAGGTCAAACCACCGGCCAACAATCAAACAAGAACATGACCGATGGACTGACTGTCTACCAAGGACCAGGAGCGCTACTTTTTGATGGGTTAACAGGCGATCCAGCCAAGGTCACAAGAAGTGCAATTCATGACTAGGCCAGTCCGCCCACTAACACGTCCCGTCAGATTAGGGCCTAAGGATTTTCAACCCGTACTCGAATCTGACGTTGTGTTAGCTCGGACAAGCTAATATCAGAAACAACAAGTCGTTTACACAAACATCGCTTTATTTATCTTATATATTATATGTTTCGCAACACACAACATAATATACTAGTAGTGGCATGCCAAGAGACCAAAAGTACATACTTATAGTCTGAAAACGTCTTAAGCAAAAAGATGCAAACTCTACACCAGCCAGCCTTGCTTCCCGCGACCTCTAAGGCTGACTCGATCTACTGGTCACCTGAAAATAACAACGAGTGAGAGGTGAGTAATCTAGTATTACTCAGTGAGTTACAATCCCCAACTAACAAATACAACCCCTCGCTATCCCACCCCAAACAATCTAAAGCAAGAGGTTCACCTTATGATAATTAAACACAATTCAATGGATAAGCAATATGAGAAAATACGCAGCAGGAAATATGATAGCAAGATAATTAATATTATGCTAATTACTGGCTAACCACCAGACTCAAACCCGATTTACTATATATATAACTAGCTAGGGCCCTGGTGACATCATGTTCCTCCTCACTATCGGCAATATCCTATCTTCCTACCACAGAGGCTAGAAGAAGGAACTTTCAACCGACCGCGGCCCACAGTCATTCGGGTCACCGCGCGACAGCCCACAGTCATTCGGGTCACTGCCGGACGTTACACCGTCGTGTAACACTCAGCTTTAGGCCATGACCCCGTCTCTCTGAGTCTTCCCGATCCAGCGAATAAGGGGTTTCCTTGAACCCGCTGGGTACGAGGTCTGAAGGAACACTAACTCACCCCTAATATGCCTAACATTGTGGGTTACACAAATGCTATATGGCCAATATATGACTAATACAAAACCCGGTAAAATAACACAAGGTTCCTAGTATTAATCACCACTAACACAATCAAATGTATTCCAGAATCTAGCATCAAGAGTAATTCCAGAATACCTAACTATCCACAACTTAGCGATATTATCTAAGCATTCGGCGTTCTCTAACTAACCAATCAACCTAACCATTAGCAAGCTCCTACTAAACTCAAGCAATAACTAAGCATGCTATCAACTCAACCAATCAAGATTAATTAACCTCTAATATTAACTAATCAAACCGTTACTAACTTAGACCCAGCCTCCTGCCATGATCTAACTTCAAGTAACGGGAACCTGCATGAAAACAAGTCAGCAATCATTTGATCATAACTCACAGTTCTTTGGTTGAACGTGGCCTTGACCCCGTGTCCGCCTTCTGCAATCCGAACCCTTTCCCGACCTTCTCAAGTTGAATAACTTCTGGTATGATCTTCAGTCGAGCATGACCTTCTTCAGAGGTTGAACCAAAACTGGCAGAGTAACTGTTCTCGAAAACTCTCAAAAACTGCCGAAAAATGTTCGAAAACTATCAAAACTCTAACTTTCTTTCTTTGCTTTCTCTCTCACGTTTTTAGGTCTGTTTGAAGTGTTGTGGATGATTTGAAATGAGAGGGGGTCGAGCCTATTTATAGAGATCAGCAGCCAATCAGATCCAGTCCGTGTGGCAGCCCGTGTGGCCGTCCGCATGGCTTCGGTTGCATGTGCGGCAACACCTCCTGCTCCATATGTCAGCTTGCATGACCAGGGTGGTCTGAAAGGTGACACCATGTCCCACACATGTGAGGAGGCATGGCCTGGATGCATGCAAGGAAACACCACATCCTCCACATGTTTGGCCGCATGGCCCGGTCGCATGCAACGAGATACCAGCTACCTGCTCGGTCCACCTCGTGCTCCACATGTTTACTTGCATGTTTCAACTGCAGGTACTGAGACATCTCGTGCTTCCCTTGCCACATGTACTGCCAGGAAGTCTCCACCACGTCCTGAACACAACCATCGAGCCACCTCGTGCTTTTCGGTCCAATCGTCTGATTCGACCCTTGACGGAAAATATTTCCCGAGTCTCCGACTTCCCCGAAAAAATTCCATAATACCGAAATTAGGGTTTTAGCCCAGCTTCGGGTTTTCCCGTCATGCTTACTTCCCATCCTGCTTACTTCCCGTCCTGCTTACTTCCCGTCCTGCTTACTTCCCGTCCTGCTTACTTCCCGTCCTGCTTAGTTCCCGTCCTGATTAGTTCCCGTCCTGCTTCCAATTTATTTTTCTTTCTCCAAAATAATATATTACGAAGTTTTACGGAAAACTTCGTGCCTAAGAAACGTCGTGCTTTGGAAACGTCGTGCTTCTAAAACGTCGTGCTTCAAAAATGTGATGCTTCCAAAACGTCCGACTGATCAATCTAAAACATTTTCTAACATCGTAGAGTAGCTTATTCATCATGGTTCAGTCACTATCAAAACTTTGACCCCGTCGTACTTCAAAACGTCTCGATCGATCCTTATCTCCCGCGTCTCGCCCACCAAGTTGATGATCGATCAATCTTCTAGTTTCTTCTAACCATGTCTTATTTATATGACCAAAACTCAACTTCACTCATCAAACTTTGATCCCCAAAAGCTTAGCTCCAAATTCTACTTATCAATTTTTTTAAGGGTTTCTACATAAGGTGTACATATTTACAATGCTTTAACCCATTTAATTTAGTAATATATAACATACATATGTAAGTTTTAACATTTGTACATTTAAATAGCATCTAAACGTACACAAAAAATTCGTTGTCCACATGTACAATGTTTCTTATGTACACATGTATATGTTAGTATGTTATATGTATACGTTGTGTTACCTCTCATGTGTACATAGATGATATCTTATATTTTTTAATGATTTCTTAACATGTCATTTTATTTCATTTTAATCATTTTGATTTGTATATTAAGTGTATATATTGCAATAGTGTGTTCATTTTCATATCACATTGTCTAGAGTGCACAATTGAAAGTTTGAGAATGAAATTAGGGACTAATCTGTCTATTTTAATAATTTGGGGCCATATGAAAAGAATCAAAAGCGGACACACCATTTCTGCAAATATATGGTAATGCCAGATTCAATATTAAAAGTATTGGGGTAAATTTGTGAAGCAATTTGATAAGATTGGAAATGTGAGGCATAGTGTAAAAGAAGTAGGAAACTAAAGGACCAAAGATGCAAAAAGACGAAACTCATCCATTGATATCGTTCGATCGATCTTCTCACCGGATCTTGTTGATGAAGATGGCGAGCCGGCTACAACGTTGAAGAGACACGATGGTGAGGCTTGACTCCCGCGATGGCAAAGGCTGAAAGCATGACTCGAGATGAGAGAGGTCGTGGAGAAGCCGATGTTGACGAGACGAGACGAAGAGCAATGACCACCGGTGGACGAGCTCTCAAATCGATGACATCTTGGACGGAGGAGCTGAGCACAAAGAGGAGGAGGCGAATTGAAGTTCTCCGACTGTAACCTGATTCTTGACCTCCCGGAAAAACAGATTTTTCTTCGTTTTCATCATCTAGAGTTCGAGTACTCGAACCCAGAACTCAATTTGTTAAATCTCGAGTTCTCATCGACAATTTACTCATACTTTTCTTGGATTTTCTCCCTTACGAATGGTACGCCGCTTGGTAGTGTTCGCCGCCATTTCACCTAATCGAACGCCGTCGTTGGGTTGTTGGTTAGTTTCGTTACTTGGTTAAGAACATAAATGTGAAAGCTACGAGAGAACATGAAAGGTATGGCTTGTGGGATCTATCTGAGAAAGAGAATGTCTTAAATAAAATCGAATTGGAAGAGAAAGATGTTAGGACCCAAGTGCTTTTTAAGAATTTAGTTGGTGAATTTATGGTTTAAACTAAACTGAAAAAGTTAAGATTTAAATGTTCTTTAAGAAAAAGTGCTCTAGTAAAAAAAGTGTCTTAGAGTGAAATAAAGAATCAAAAAGTGCTTAGTAATGTAAATCATTCTTTACACAATCAGGCAAAACACCCTTTATCGCTGATTTAAAAAACCAAAAAAGGGAAACTATGAGTCTATGACTTGACGTGCTAAACGATCAGTTGAAATAATTTACTTGCAAGTCCAATGACAATTTCAATCTAAACAATATCTAAAAATAGCTCTTTGAAAATGCACTGTTTTGAATACAATTTAAAATTCAGTTACAAATTAAAATAAACTGTAATTTGAATTATAATAAAATGTAATTTTGCGACAAAACAAATAATAATGAAAAAAGGTTTTTGTGTAACAAAATAAATGTTTACTTACTATTAAGCCACCAGTGTTCTCTTAGTATGTGATACTTATTAAACAGGTCTTTGAATGTTCAGTTTTATTTTTTTTGTTGTTGGAGAAGTTTATTACTTAGACTAATAACCGTTCAAAAATTCTTGTTTTATGGCCAAATATGACACAAATCACATTAAAAACTCAAATTTTGGTTTCCAAGTTTGCTGAAATGAAATTTATGTTTACAAATTTAGAAGGAAAAATTTAACCCATTAGATCACCATCAATTAAGTGTAGTGGCAATATGAAAATAAAATATGAGAAGTTCTAAATTTTTAGAATAAAGTTTTTTTTCTGTTTTGAATACTTAACTAAGTGAATTGTCCATATATATGTGCATGAGTTAATATAGAGCTATTAGCAAAATTGACCAAAAACGTAAAATCAACTGCAAAATTAATCTATGTTTTTTTAGATTTTTCTTTTTTCCTATTCACCTCACAAGTTCACATTATTTACGAAAATGCCATTAGTTTTTTTTTTAGAAAATATCTTTTTTACTCTCTCAACCTCATCATCTTCAAGTATTTACAAGATTGTCATTGTCATCAGTACACCAACCACCATGAACAACCAATTTGAAGCTCTTAATGCCCCTCAATCGTTATCTCACTCATTCTTTCTCCATTCTTATCAACTACAAACAACATCTCTTTCACTTTCTCTCCATATTCATCCAAAAACCCAAAATTTGGATACCAAAGTTTTTATGGTTTAATGAGACGTTGAAGCTTACAATTCTTGGTGGGTCATTTTTGTTTGAGCTTCTGTGTGCTTGGAGAATACTTTTGTATGCTAAGAAAGTTATCTCACTAACTTAAGGTATGAAATCGAGATTTTTTCTAGATCTATTCGTCCAGACGACTTCCAGGTAAGTCGTCTGGCTGTAGACGACTTACATAGAAGTCTTCTGGTCAATCTTGAGTTTAGTTTTACAATTGACTTTTAAATGTGTTTTCCCTAGACGACTTACATGTAAATCGTCTGACTTTGTTTGATAAAAAAAACTCGAGACGACTTACATGTAAGTCGTCTAGGGGAAACAAGTTACTTTTGCATTTAACCGGAATGTGTCAAAAATTTGATTTTTCCTGGACGAAGTCGTCCAGAAGAAAATTAAAAAAATTAATATTTTATTTTTTCTAGACGACTTACATGTAAGTCATCTCAAGTTAGTTTGGCAATTGAAATATCAAACAAAAATATTTTTTCCCATGCGACTTACGTGTAAGTCGTCCATGATTTTATTCGGTTTGACAAGAATCTCGGAATAAAATCATAGACGACTTACATGTAAGTCGTCTGGGAAAAAAATATTTTTGTTTGATATTTCAATTACAAAGCTAACCTGAGACAACTTATATGTAAGTCGTCTAGAAAAAATAAAATATTAATTTTTTAATTTTCTTTTGGACGACTTACATGTAAGTTGTCCAGGAAAAGTTAAATTTCTGGCACATTCTGGTCAAATGCAAAATTAACCAGTTTCCCTTAGACGACTTACATGTAAGTCGTCTCGAGTTTTTTTTATCAAACAAAGTCAGACGACTTACATATAATTCGTCAAGGTTAAATATCAATTGCAAAACAAACCCAAATGGACGACTTACATGTAAGTTATCCAGACGAACTTCGTGTAAGTCGTCTGCGTCATTGTTTAATAAACTTTCTTTTGCTAATGTGTGTGTTTTTGGGACCTTTTGCAGATGATGCGTCCTTTACATGCACTGTATGGAGAATGGTTGTTGAAAGATGGATGTTGGAAATTTGTGGTTGATCAGTTCAAAGGAGCGAGAATGCTCCTTTTGAAGGAAGGTTCGCACATGCTGAACTTGACTATTTGTTTTATTATGGACTTATCTGTGTTAAGATTTTTTGGTTAGTCGTCCAGACGACTTAACTATATGTGTTATTTGACCTTCTCTGTGTTAAGACCTTTAGGTTAGTCCAGACGACTAAACTATATGTCTTATTATGGACTTATCTGTGTTAAGACTTTTTGGTTAGTCGTCCAGACGACTTAACTATATGTGTTATTTGAACTTCTCTGTGTTAAGACCTTTAGGTTAGTCCAGACGACTTAACTATATGTTTTATTATGGACTTATCTGTGTTAAGACTTTTTGGTTAGTCGTCCAGATGACTTAACTATATGTGTTATTTGAACTTCTATATGTTAAGACCTTTAGGTTAGTCGTCCAGACGACTTAATTATTTTGATTGTGAATTTGTAATTTAAAAAGGCAACAAGTACAACATTACATTATCCTGAAAGATTACTGCACTACCAAACTAATTTCTTACGAATCCTAATTTGGTAGGAAGATAGATTACAAAAAACATCATCATATCCTGACCATGTTCCCATCCCAATCAACAAAAGCATACAAAATAAGTTTAAGTACAAATAACAGATCATACATAATTTCTGCTCATAAGTTTCCAGGTTCTCATCATTGTCTGCATTCTCTGCCTCATGGCATCCAGGCGTCTCTTGAAATATATCCACCGCCATCTTCTCCTTGATAGCGCTCGAGTTCTTATCACAAATGTTTGAAGGAAATGGCATCCCAAGAGCATGACATTCAATGTACTTGAGGGTGTATACGCTACAATCACCAGCTCGGCACTGAGGTACTCCAACGGTTAGTCTCTCAAATGTGTATGGCTGCAGTGTGTGCTGGACACGTTGTTCGCCAGAGCCAGTGCACTCAACAAGCAGATAAGTGATCATTGTGGCAAAAGGCTCCATTAACTCATCGAGTTGTTCAGGTTTAATATGTCCAACAATGCTGTCCCAGATGACTGTGTTTATTAGGGATTGCTATCCATATAGCAATCCAATGATCGTTCTCGAAATTCACTGGCGCATAAATATCATCCACATCCAACCCCCATACCTTCATAGATTGACAAAATGATGGTACTAAGCCTGCATGATAGTTCCACGCCCCACCAGGGAGTCTTCTTCCTAAACTGTTTTGATCGCCCTTCGAACTCTTAAACTTTGGGTACTTGGGCGTCCACTGCCGAGAAAATACATGATCAAGAATGCACATTCTCTCGCTCCTGAAATGATGGGAATTTTTTTGGTACCGAAGCTTCAGTAAATTAATAAAAGCATCCATATGTTGCATATATAAAAATACAAGTCAGACATAATTCGTTTGTAAATCGTCCCTACAGAAGACTTAACAGACGACTTATGGGTAAGTCGTCCCTAGAGAAGACTTAACAAACGACTTAACCGTAAGTTGTAAGTCATTTGTAAGTCGTCCCTAGAGAATACTTAACAGAAGACTTACGGGTAAGTCGTTTGTAAATTGTCCCTAGAGAAGACTTAACAGACAACTTACCCGTAACTCATCTTAAGTCGTCCCTAGAGAAGACTTAACAGACGACTTACTGGTAATATGAATATTTAAAGAGAAGACATAGCATGAGACTTACAGAGTCGTTGAGCCATACTAAGGAAGTTCGGAGGATGTGATACCACATACTTGGGCATGAAGGCGTTTTTTGGGCACTGGTGTTCTATAGAAACTGCAAACAGAAAATGTAGATAAGCAATAATTTTTTGTAGACTAATGCAAGCTATTATGGAAAATTCTCTCACTTACGGATCAAGTTTCAGCCAGTCACTGAGCACCTTCGACATCTTATTTTCAGCGAGTGCAAAAGGATCATAGCCTGGGTGTTTGGAATGATCTGTTTGGCAGTGTTGTTTCCCTGAAAAGGAGATGATGTGAGGCAGCAAGTTTTCTTGCTCGCTCTTGCACATGCACATACCATAGCCTCATCCTTCTTTGTTTGCCTTCTAGTTTCACCTTGATGTATATCTGAAAGAGTGGGTACTTGTTTGTCCAATAGAAGAACGCTAGGTCACCATTCGGTTCTTTATCCTCGGGCTTATTTGCTATCACAAGACTCATCTCTTTTGAGGACCGACTCGGTTCTTCAGCCACGTGAAGTCTCGCTTTCACCCCATTTACACTTTCATTCTGAAATTTAGATGTACAATATGGGTTTATACAATATTAACCGAAGATCCAATTCACACATGAAACAAAATCCATACAGAAGCAAAAATCCGACCACACAAGAAACAAAGCACATCGAACTTTCAATGTGAATTCCTAACACTTTGCCTAGTGATTCTCTTTTCTTTGATTTGGGGAGAGGGTTTGGTACTAACCCCGGGTTGGTGTCCTTGTGAAATGATTTGAAGATCATCAGATGCAGTCCCTTTTTCTGGTGATTCCCACCTTCTTCTCCACAGCTTCAAGCCTATCCCCCAGAATCTTGATCTCCCTCAGGCACATCCCAAAACTGTCCCTCATGGCATCAGCTATTTCCTTTAAGCTACTTTGAATATCCTCTTTGGTCATCCCACCAACAGCCAGAGAAGGCTATGAACGAGCCCATGTAGGAGCCTCTTTACTAGCATCTGCGTCAACTGAAGCCTCAGCCTTAACAGAAGCCTCTGCCTCAGCAAACGCTTTTTTACGAGCTTTCTTCTTTGGTCTTGGAATTTCTTGCTTCACAACAATCTCTGCCTTCGATGCACTCACTTCCTTCTTCACAACAATCTTTGGATTGACCCACGGGTTAGTACCAGTGACTTTCCAACAATCCATGGTCCACTTCCAATTAGGTTTGTTAAACATGACTTTAATTATGTTCTCCACGGCCGGGTCTTCTACATCAAAGTCCCATTTTGGAAACATGTCATCAAAGTCCTTCTCAACAAAGTTGATCACGTTAGTCTGTAGTAAATAAAAGATATCAACTTAGATAGTATGCAGTAAATAAAAGACACCAACTTGTGCTTATAGTTAAGTCATCTAAAGAGTCTTCGAGAAAACACTTCGTAGAAGACTTAGAGTTAAGTCGTCTGGAAGACTTACTTATAGTTAAGTCATCTGGAAGTCTTCAGACGACTTAACTATAATTAAGTCTTCTAGACGACTTAACTATAAGTAAGTCTTCCAGGCGACGTAACTCTAAGTCTTCTACAAAGTATTATCTCGAAGACTCTCCAGACGACTTAACTATAAGTCTTCTACGAAGTCTTAGGAGTGAAATTTAAATACCTTTCTGCATATAGCCGCTTTAAAACATATGCGTCATTTCCCACAATTTTAAGCCAGTAACAGTGAAGGCGGTTTGTTTGGTATGGGTTTCCCATAAGTAGCACCCAATTCTGACATAGCATAATACGCTCACACCTGGAGAACTTGTATAAACCCATCAACATTGTAAGATCCATTCACATCTTTTCCCTTCAGAGAGTCCATCATTACCTTAAACGTCTCTCTCCCCCATGGATAATTCTCAAATTGCTCTAAATCCATCACTTGCCTTGCAAGACTAGCTCTTGTAGCAGTTGAATATATCATCCTTTCAATGAATCCAATGAAGATGGCAATGTATCCAAGACGCATGCTGTAACACCCCCGAACCATTTTAGGTATAGGTCAAACCACCGGCCAACAATCAAACAAGAACATGACCGATGGACTGACTGTCTACCAAGGACCAGGAGCGCTACATGACGGGTTAACAGGCGATCCAGCCAAGGTCACAAGAAGTGCAATTCATGACTAGGCCAGTCCGCCCACTAACACGTCCCGTCAGATTAGGGCCTAAGGCTTTTCAACCCGTACTCGAATCTGACGTTGTGTTAGCTCGGACAAGCTAATATCAGAAACAACAAGTCGTTTACACAAACATTGCTTTATTTATCTTATATATTATATGTTTCGCAACACACAACATAATATACAAGTAGTGGCATGCCAAGAGACCAAAAGTACATACTTATAGTCTAAAAACGTCTTAAGCAAAAAGATGCAAACTCTACACCAGCCGGCCTAGCTTCCCGCGACCTCTAAGGCTGACTCGATCTACTGGTCACCTGAAAACAACAACGAGTGAGAGGTGAGTAATCTAGTATTACTCAGTGAGTTACAATCCCCAACTAACAAATACAACCCCTCGCTATCCCACCCCAAACAATCTAAAGCGAGAGGTTCACCTTATGATAATTAAACACAATTCAATGGATAAGCAATATGAGAAAATACGCAGCAGGAAATATGATAGCAAGATAATTAATATTATGCTAATTACTGGCTAACCACCAGACTCAAACCCGATTTACTATATATATAACTAGCTAGGGCCCTGGTGACATCATGTTCCTCCTCACTATCGGCAATATCCTATCTTCCTACCACGGAGGCTAGAAGAAGGAACTTTCAACCGACCGCGGCCCACAGTCATTCGGGTCACCGCGCGACAGCCCACAGTCATTCGGGTCACTGCCGGACGTTACACCGTCGTGTAACACTCAGCCTTAGGCCATGACCCCGTCTCTCTGAGTCTTCCCGATCCAGAGAATAAGGGGTTTCCTTGAACCCGCTGGGTACGAGGTCTGAAGGAACACTAACTCAACCCTAATATGCCTAACATTGTGGGTTACACAAATGCTATATGGCCAATATATGACTAATACAAAACCCGGTAAAATAACACAAGGTTCCTAGTATTAATCACCACTAACACAATCCAATGTATTCCAGAATCTAGCATAAAGAGTAATTCCAGAATACCTAACTATTCACAACTTAGCAATATTATCTAAGCATTCAGCGTTCTCTAACTAACCAATCAACCTAACCATTAGCATGCTACTACTAAACTCAAGCAATAACTAAGCATGCTATCAACTCAACCAATCAAGATTAATTAACCTCTAATATTAACTAAACCGTTACTAACTTAGACCCAGCCTCCTGCCATGATCTAACTTCAAGTAACGGGAACCTGCATGAAAACAAGTCAGCAATCATTTGATCATAACTCACAGTGCTTTGGTTGAACGTGGCCTTGACCCCGTGTCCGCCTTCTGCAATCCGAACCCTTTCCCGACCTTCTCAAGTTGAATAACTTCTGGTATGATCATCAGTCGAGCATGACCTTCTTCAGAGGTTGAACCAAAACCAGCAGAGTAACTGTTCTCTAAAACTCTCAAAAACTGCCGAAAATGTTCGAAAACTATCAAAACTCTAACTTTCTTTCTTTTCTTTCTCTCTCACGTTTTTAGGTCTATTTGAAGTGTTGTGGATGAGTTGAAATGAGAGGGGGTCGAGCCTATTTATAGAGATCAGCAGCCAATCAGATCCAGTCCGTGTGGCAGCCCGTGTGTCCGTCTGCATGGCTTTGGTTGCATGTGCGGCAACACCTCCTGCTCCATATGTCAGCTTGCATGACTAGGGTGGTCTGCAAGGTGACACCATGTCCCACACATGTGAGGATGCATGGCCTGGATGCATGCAAGGAAACACCACATCCTCCACATGTTTGGCCGCATGGCCCGGTCGCATGCAACGAGACACCAGCTGCCTGCTCGGTCCACCTCGTGCTCCACATGTTTACTTGCATGTTCCAACTACAGGTACTGAGACATCTCGTGCTTCCCTTGCCACATGTACTGCCAGGATGTCTCCACCACGTCCTGAACACAACCATCGAGCCACCTAGTTCTTTTCGTTCCAATCGTCTGATTCGACCCTTGACGGAAAATATTTCCCGAGTCTCCGACTTCCCCGAAAAAATTCCATAATACCAAAATTAGGGTTTTAGCCCAACTTCGGGTTTTCCCGTCGTGCTTACTTCCCATCCTGCTTACTTCCCAACCTGCTTACTTCCTGTCCTGTTTACTTCCCAACGCTTCATAGGGTGACATTCCTATACTCGCATGGTGGCTGTTGTTATAAGAGAACTCAACCAATGGTAGGTGCTTCTCCCAATTCCCTGCCCAATCTAGAATACACATCCGAAGCATGTCCTCAATGGTCCGGATGGTCCTCTCTGTTTGGCCATCAGTTTCTGGGTGGAATGTCGTGCTTCTGAACAGTTTAGTTCCCAAGGCTTCCTGTAATGCTTCCCACAAAGATGATGTGAACCTAGGGTCAAGATCTGAGACGATGTCTGAAGGTACACCATGTAACTTCACGATTTGGTTGATATACAGCTCGGCCAATACTTCAACTTTATCAGGTTCCCGCATAGGCAACAAGTGTGTGACCTTGGTTAACCTATCCACAATTACCCAGATTGAGTTGTTTGATCTACCTGGAGCGGTGGGTAATCCGGTGATGAAATCCATGGAAATAGAGTCCCATTTCCATTGAGGTATCGGAAGACTCTGCAACAATCCTCCTGGAACTTGATGCTCGGCCTTAACTTGTTGACAAGTTGCACACTGAGCGACCCATCCTGCTACTGATCTCTTCATGCCTGGCCAATGGTAGTATCTTCTCACATCTCGATACATCTTCGAACTTCCAGGATGGATACTAAGTAAAGAATGGTGTGCAATCCTTAATATCTCATCTCTCAAATCTTGTCCTTTAGGTACTGTTATCCTTCCATTAATTAGCAAGGTTCCATCCTCAGCTAAGTAGTATCCAGCATTATTTGGCCCGGCTTGTCCTCTGAGTTCTTCAACGATCTTTTGTAGTTTCTCATCTTTAAGTTGTTCCTCTCGAATTCTCTGAATCAAACTGGCCTGGTTCACTGCTTGAAGTCCCAATGGCTCCCTTGTTTGCCCTTCCAAAACAACCAACTTCACTTGTTTAAACTCCTGGTTCAACAGCTCCACTTCTTTCTCTAAATCTGCGTCCAACTTCCTTCGGCTAAAGCATCCGCAACAACATTCGCTTTTCCAGGATGGTAGCGAATCTTTATATCATAGTCAGCCACAAACTCCATCCACCTACGCTGTCGCAGGTTGAGGTCAGGCTGGGTGAAGAGGTATTTAAGACTTTGATGGTCCGTATATACCTCTACTTCTTCTCCGTACAAGTAAGATCTCCAGATTCGCAAGGCGAACACCACGGCCGCTAACTCCAAGTCATGTGTACTGTAGTTATCTTCATGCTTCCATAGTTGTCGTGAAGCATATGCAATAACTCGCCCATCTTGCATTAGTACACAACCTAGCCCAACTCGTGAAGCATCCGTGTATACCGTGTAAGGTTTACCTTGCTCAGGCAAAGCTAACACAAGTGCAGTTGTAAGAGCTTCCTTCAATTTCTTGAATGCCTTCTCGGTTTCTTCCACCCATATGAAAGGAATTCCTTTACCAGTAAGTTTAGTTAAAGGCTTTGTAATGGAGGAAAAGTCCTTAACAAACTTACGATAATAGCCCGCAAGACCGAGAAAACTCCTCACTTCTGTCACAGTGGTAGGTCGAGGCCATTCCTGTATTGCTTGGACCTTTTCTGGATCAGCAGCCACGCCCTCTCCTGATACTATGTGACCCAGAAATCCTATCTCTCTCTTCCAAAATGAACATTTGCTGAACTTCGCAAATAGCTTCTGATTTCGTAACCTCTCCATAACCAGTCTCAGATGTTCTTTGTGCTCCTCCTTACTTCTCGAATACACCAGGATGTCATCAATGAAAATGATCACGAAATTATCGAGGTAGTCGTGAAAAACTTCATTCATCAGACGCATGAAAGCTGCAGGGGCGTTTGTGAGACCAAAGGGCATAACCACGAATTCATATTGCCCATACCTCGTCCGAAATGCTGTCTTCATAATATCTGACTTGGCAATAGGAATTTGGTGATATCCTGATGCCAAATCAATCTTCGAAAACCAATTAGCTCCTTTGAGTTGGTCCAATAGCTCGTCTATCCTCGGGAGAGGATACTTGTCTTTTATGGTGATGTTGTTGATACCGCGATAATCGATACACAACCTCATGCTTCCGTCTTTCTTCTTCACAAATAGCACAGGAGCTCCCCAAGGTGATTTGCTCTGTCGGATGAATCCCTTTTCCAATAAATCTTCCAACTGTTTCTTTAGCTCAGCCAACTCTGCAGGTGCCATCTGATACGGTGCCTTAGCTATAGGTCTTGCTTCAGGCTCCAAAGTAATAGTAAATGGATTACTTCGAGGTGGAGGTAATTCCTTTAGTGGCGCAAATATATCCCCATACTCCTGGACCACTTTTATATCTTCGACCTTAACTTCGTCATTAGTGGCTCCTCCACTAACCGATAAAGTCACCAAATACACTTCTCCGTCTTGAAGCAAATCTTGTACTCGCATTGCTGCTACCACTGACACGGTCATACTAGGGCTGATTCCATAGTATATCATCTCTAGTCGTTTACCTCTGCCAAACAACAATATTCCCCTTCCACAGTCGATCTGAACTCCATAGATTGACAACCAGTCCATTCCAAGGATTACCTCGTACCCTTCCAAAGGTACAACTAACAAATCTGCCAAAAACTCTACCCCTTGAATGACCAATGGAACATTCTTGATACACTGATTTGCTTGAAGGGTTCGGTCTGCAGGGGTCAAGACTGCCACGTTTACCATGTCAACCACAAAACAATCCCAAAACTGGGCAGCTACTTCCAGGGTCACAAAGCTAAGTGTTGCCCCCCGAGTCGAACAATACATGTGTGGGTTTACCAGCAACATGTAAGGTTCCTGCCACAGTAACTCAATCAACAATATCTCAATCAACAATCAAAATTCACATAACCATCAATCATAAAAAAATTATTTCTAAACGCGCAACCTAGTGATCAAGCAATTTATACCTAACCAGAATACTAACGAAATTCCAACAATTAAATTCCATGCAATAAAAAGAGGAGGTTAAGCACCCACAATACCTGTGATGGGACCGCTGGACGGTCCTGCATTATCTGGGTTTTCTACACCTAAGGCATAAACTCTACCTCCTAGGTTTTGCTTCTTTGGTGCTGGCTCAATTGCTGGACGGCTAGGAGGAGCTCGGATCGCGAGAGGGGTCGCAGGGATTGGCTTGTTTTGACATGACGAAGAATAATGGCCCTTCTTGCCGCAGGAGAAACAAGTGACATCTTCCATTCTTAACTGTGGATAACCTTGCTGGTTACTCCGCTGGTTGTTGGGACAAAACCTTGAAATATGTCCAGGTCGACCACATATGTAACATACCCTAGTGTTACTCCGATAATTGCTTTGGCTCCCAAATCCTCGCCCTTTACCTTTGTTAAACCTTGGACCCTTGTTGTAATTCGGCCTTTCTCCTTGGTTGAACTTGGTGTGTCCACCAGAATGTGACATGGTCTTCCTTTCAGCCTCTAATACCGTCTCAACATTAACAGCTTTTTCCACCAGATCAGATAAGCTGCTAAAGTTACTTCCAGCTAACCGACTTCCAAGCTCCGGCTTTAGTCCGTACATGAAGTTACGAATCATATTTGCTTCATCTTCGCGCCCATCAAAGACATGTCGCCTTAACCTTGTGAACTCAGACTCATAGCTCCTTACTGACCTATCTCCTTGAACTAGGTTCATGAACTGACGCTCCAACCGAAGCTTCGCTTCTGGAGGAAAGTACTTCCTTTCAAACTCTTTCTTGAAAGATGGCCACGATGTGATGGTATGTCCACACTGTCTGTCTATGCTGTCCCACCATCCTGTTGCATCGCCTTCCAAATAGTACACAACAATCTTCTTCTTATATTCCTCCGGACACTCCATAGCTTCAAAGTTCTTTTCCATCATGGTAATCCACTTGTCGGCTTCAATAGGATCTGATCCTCCCTTGAACTTATAGGATCCAATGTTCTTCATGGTAGATAACAACTGGGAAACTTCCGGGGTATGAGTACGTCTGCTTTGGTTGCTAAGTGCATGGGTCATCACATCATGCAAAAGCTTCAAGGTGTTTTCGGTTCCTTGATCCTGTGGTCTTTCTGTGGCACGGTTCTGATCTGGCCTTGGGTTTGATTGAACAGATTGGCCATGTTGTGGTCTCGTGTCCCGGTTATGACTTGGGCTAATACTCGACCAACTGTCTTCACGGTTAACTCTGGTCCTGTTAGCATACACAGGAAAAGATCTGGTCCTCTGCGGAGGGCTCCTATCATAACCAAACATCTCACTAACTCCATTTTCATTATCCGGATCTGATCTGTAGCCAAATCCTCAGCCTGTTGAAACCCTACCCTCTCTCCATATCCGGTCTCGTCCATCATCACCTGTCCCGCGATTAGCCATCTGCACACAATTAAAAGGGTAAGTCCTATTCCTATTAAACTTAATACGGGAAGCGGCTGGTTTCCTAAAGCATCTTTTTGCGACTCCTTTGACTCGATAAAACATTGAAAAGCACTTGTGTCGCGCATGGACAAAACCATGCTCTGATACCACCTCTGTAACACCCCCGAATCGTTTTAGGTATAGGTCAAACCACCGGCCAACAATCAAACAAGAACATGACCGATGGACTGACTGTCTACCAAGGACCAGGAGTGCTACATGACGGGTTAACAGGCGATCCAGCCAAGGTCACAAGAAGTGCAATTCATGACTAGGCCAGTCCGCCCACTAACACGTCCCGTCAGATTAGGGCCTAAGGCTTTTCAACCCGTACTCGAATCTGACGTTGTGTTAGCTCGGACAAGCTAATATCAGAAACAACAAGTCGTTTACACAAACATCGCTTTATTTATCTTATATATTATATGTTTCGCAACACACAACATAATATACAAGTAGTGGCATGCCAAGAGACCAAAATTACATACTTATAGTCTGAAAACGTCTTAAGCAAAAAGATGCAAACTCTACACCAGCCGGCCTAGCTTCCCGCGACCTCTAAGGCTGACTCGATCTACTGGTCACCTGAAAACAACAAAGAGTGAGAGGTGAGTAATCTAGTATTACTCAGTGAGTTACAATCCCCAACTAACAAATACAACCCCTCGCTATCCCACCCCAAACAATCTAAAGCGAGAGGTTCACCTTATGATAATTAAACACAATTCAATGGATAAGCAATATGAGAAAATACGCAGCAGGAAATATGATAGCAAGATAATTAATATTATGCTAATTACTGGCTAACCACCAGACTCAAACCCGATTTACTATATATATAACTAGCTAGGGCCCTGGTGACATCATGTTCCTCCTCACTATCGGCAATATCCTATCTTCCTACCACAGAGGCTAGAAGAAGGAACTTTCAACCGACCGCGGCCCACAGTCATTCGGGTCACCGCGCGACAGCCCACAGTCATTCGGGTCACTGCCGGACGTTACACCGTCGTGTAACACTCAGCCTTAGGCCATGACCCCGTCTCTCTGAGTCTTCCCGATCCAGCGAATAAGGGGTTTCCTTGAACCCGCTGGGTACGAGGTCTGAAGGAACACTAACTCACCCCTAATATACCTAACATTGTGGGTTACACAAATGCTATATGGCCAATATATGACTAATACAAAACCCGGTAAAATAACACAAGGTTCCTAGTATTAATCACCACTAACACAATCAAATGTATTCCAGAATCTAGCATAAAGAGTAATTCCAGAATACCTAACTATCCACAACTTAGCGATATTATCTAAGCATTCAGCGTTCTCTAACTAACCAATCAACCTAACCATTAGCATGCTACTACTAAACTCAAGCAATAACTAAGCATGCTATCAACTCAACCAATCAAGATTAATTAACCTCTAATATTAACTATCAAATCGTTACTAACTTAGACTCAGCCTCCTGCCATGATCTAACTTCAAGTAACGGGAACCTGCATGAAAACAAGTCAGCAATCATTTGATCATAACTCACAGTGCTTTGGTTGAACATGGCCTTGACCCCGTGTCCGCCTTCTGCAATCCGAACCCTTTCCCGACCTCCTCAAGTTGAATAACTTCTGGTATGATCTTCAGTCGAGCATGACCTTCTTCAGAGGTTGAACCAAAACCGGCAGAGTAACTGTTCTCGAAAACTCTCAAAAACTGCCGAAAATGTTCGAAAACTATCAAAACTCTAACTTTCTTTCTTTGCTTTCTCTCTCACGTTTTTAGGTCTGTTTGAATTGTTGTGGATGAGTTGAAATGAGAGGGGGTCGAGCCTATTTATAGAGATCAGCAGCCAATCAGATCCAGTCCGTGTGGCAGCCCGTGTGTCCGTCTGCATGGCTTTGGTTGCATGTGCGGCAACACCTCCTGCTCCATATGTCAGCTTGCATGACCAGGGTGGTCTGCAAGGTGACACCATGTCCCACACATGTGAGGATGCATGGCCTGGATGCATGCAAGGAAACACCACATCCTCCACATGTTTGGCCGCATGGCACGGTCGCATACAACGAGACACCATCTGCCTGCTCGGTCCACCTCGTGCTCCACATGTTTACTTGCATGTTCCAACTGCAGGTACTGAGACATCTCGTGCTTCCCTTGCTACATGTACTGCCAGGAAGTGTCCACCACGTCCTGAACATAACCATCGAGCCACCTCGTGCTTTTCGGTCCAATCGTCTAATTCGACCCTTGACGGAAAATATTTCCCGAGTCTCCGACTTCCCCGAAAAAATTCCATAATACCAAATTAGGGTTTTAGCCCAACTTCGGGTTTTCCCGTCGTGCTTACTTCCCGTCCTGCTTACTTCCCGTCATGCCTAGTTCCCGTCCTTCTTAGTTCCCGTCCTGCTTCCGATTTATTTTTCTTTCTCCAAAATAATATATTACGAAGTCTCACGGAAAACTTCATGCCTAAGAAACGTCGTGCTTTGGAAACGTCGTGCTTCTAAAACGTCGTGCTTCAAAAATGTGATGCTTCCAAAACGTCCGACTGATCAATCTACAACATTTTCTAACATCGTAGAGCAGCTTATTCATCATGGTTCAGTCACTATCAAATCTTCGACCCCGTCGTACTTCAAAATGTCTCGATCGATCCTTATCTCCCGCGTCTCGCCCACCAAGTTGATGATCGATCAATCTTCTAGTTTCTTCTAACCATGTCTTATTTTATATGACCAAAACTCAACTTCACTCATCAAACTTTGATCCCCAAAAGCTTAGCTCCAAATTCTACTTATCAATTTTTTTAAGGGTTTCTACACATGCGATCATCCCAAGACCACTATTGGCATCTCTGACATGCTACTATTATCTGTTATGTAGTTGGCCCAGCATCGAAATCAACAGCCATCAACTCCCAGAAAACAATCATCTCCTTCGTAACCTCACACCTTGGATTTTCCAAGTCCTGGATGTAATCGCAGTTCAGACCAGTGAGGTGTTCAAACTCTATCAATGAAACCCTCACCGGTTGTGGACCAACAAGACACCAAAGCTCAAACTTCTTCTTGATGTCAAGCTGGAAACAGAGCATAAAATGAACCAGCCTTGATGCCCATTCAAACGAAAGCTACTTGAACTTAATGAACACTCCCAACCTTGACTCCTTGAGCTCCTCCCATTCATCATCATGAAGAGCATCTTTTATATCAGCAATCAAATTCGAGTCATCAGTATGATACGACATGCATCTTGTTGGATGTGGCTCCTCCCTCAAAGTAAACTTTCTCATCGGGAGTTCTGGCAAATCCATTTTCCGGTCTGGAAAACAATCAAAACAAACATGTAAATTTTGGCGAGGAAAATACTCAGACGCGACCACTTACAGACATATCTCAAAATCGTCTGCTAGGTCTTCTAGAAGAAGACTTGTCAGACGACTTATTTACTTACCTCGTCTGATAAGTCTAGAATACTTGTCAGAGGACTTACCAAAGAATAATCATGACTACAATTTTTAGGGTTTTACGGCGCGTAAACGCCTTAAGACAAGATAGCAGCGGAGTTCAACACACGGTTTCAAAACTGAAAACAGCGAAGTAGTTGGTTAGTTTAAACTACTACAATACTCTACGGAATGAAGGAGAAACATGATTCGTCATAATAGGAGATATTACTGGTGGTGAGAACGACGAAATACGAGAACGACATAAGAAATCTGATCCGAGATAGCAGTCGCCTTCGTTATCGCCCTTGGAGAGAAACGACGCTTGGGTTACCAAAAGTTGTGAAAAAGTAAAAAAAAATATTTATATGTCCGGTAAATGATCCGGTTAGGTTTAAAAGTACATTGGTAAAATTAAAATCTCGGTCTGGTAAATGATCCGGTTAGGTGTAAATTATTCACGAGAAGACTTACATGTAAGTCGTCTAGACCCTAAACATAACCCCTAAACTTAATTAACTAACTAACACTTCATAAAATCAAATTAAACTTAAAAGTGTTTACTATACACATAAATAAAAACATATAGGTAAAAATTTAATAAAAAAACATTATAGCTTTTCAAAATATAACCCTAAAAATACATACAATACTACAACATATGCTGTCAAAACCTAAAACCAAAGAATATCATGATTAACTTCTTTCACTCATCTATGTTGAAAACTATTCAATTTTATTATAGCTTAATTTACATCACTTAAAACTGTTTATAGTTACATGATTTTAATTTTTCATTGTCAAAATATTTTTGTTTTTAATTTATAAACTACTTTTAAGATCAACTACTTCAGACGACTAACCTGTAAGTCTTCTAGACGACTTTCAGCTTCTTAGACGACTTACCAAGGTTATATTCGTAAAAATGATTTCTGTTTTTTTTTGTTTGGTCACAAGGGGCTAGCTGTAATTTCACAAGGCTTTTAGGTTAGTTTTGCATTTGATTCATGTTTGGTTATAGATTTTCAATCAAAATCGAATCTTATTTTGCAAATTCCCCGTTAATATAGTTTATTTTATGCATATCATATATCATGATTATATAAGCCATATGAATTCATTTATAAAACTGAATTTGTGAAATTATGAATAAAGTAATATTTAATGTTGACTTATTTGCATGGTAAATAGTTAAATACTGTGTTTTTTACAAAAAAAAAAAGAGTTAAATACTGTGTGTTGTATGTTAAATTTTAAATGTGTATATGAAATAGAAAATTATGAATATTTGTTAACTTTTTATATACTTACCATTGTAAAACCAATTAGAAAAGGTATGAAAGTAGCATATAATGAAGTCAGATCAAATAAAATCACTATTATTATTTGTTTGAACATCCATTTAGAATGATTAAAACTGCAATTGTAAATAAACTTTTCACTTGAATTATCGGATTTGGAAATGATTGTCAACTTTTTCCACTAATGAATTTTTGTATAACTGTACAATATAAAGTCCACATGAGAATAAAAGTCTCATATTGTAAATATAAATTGAAAGCTGAGAGTAAAAAGTTATCTTTCTATGTATTGATTTTTTTATAATAGTAGATATGATAAACTGAATGATAAAATGATTGCAATCTAACTATGATTCATTTAGTTGTTCAGAGGTTAGACAAAAGTCTTCAATCTCAACCTAACTTCACTCGATAAGTAAAGATCCGTAATGAAGAATCAATTTGTTCATGACTCTTACTTGTATTTTAAGACCTTTTAAAAAGTACCATCACCATATTTAAAAAGTAAATGTCGAAATACTAAAGATTATATGGGCATCTTTATCAATCATCACCATATTAAATGTTAGTGAATGGTATGTTGTGTATATATACTTTTAATAATTATTATATGGGGTATCTCTTCTGTTGTCTACAAACATTTTATTGAGATTTTATGATTGGTAAGTTATTTTAGAGCTATTGTGTTATATAAAATTTCAGATAAGTAAATATGACAATAGGTAAAATCAAAAATATTTCCTATAACAATGTTATCTTATTTTGATACGGTAATATCTTATATATATGTTCTCTATATAAGGTACTAAGTACAGTTAGAATTACATATTTTAGGGAACAAAATATGATAGTAATCATTTTAACCCTTACATGTATACAAATAAAATAGGATAAAATATAAGTTTATTATGATGCATATATACTTTTTCACAAAAAGTAGAGTTTAAAATATTCATAATACATCAAAGATCAATTTTGAACACATCGTAATAATCTAAAATCATTACATCAAAGATAAAATTTGTATAAGTATTTCTAACTATTTTTAATTAATTTCTAAAAATACAAAAGCAAACATGATAGTGACAACAATAATTTTTTGTATATACTGAAATATTTTAAATTATATTTAAATTTATTACTCAATATAAAAATAGGTTTTATCAATCTTCTAAATTAAAGTTATACTTAAAATTTGGTTGGAACAAATTAATTTAATTGAACGATTAATTCATTAGGTTAAGAATTATCATGAGTTTGATGTTTTAACTAAAATCAAAAAATAAAATATGTTATTTTTTCGAAAACAAATGTAAATAATATAAAATTATTATTTCAAGAAAAAATAAAATATGTTATTTTTCGAAAACAAATGTAAATAATTTAAAATTATTATTTCAAAAAAACTAAAATTATTTATATTAAAATAAATTAATATAAATTTTATCAGACTTTAAAGTAAACTAATAGAAGCTTGTATATAATTTTTAGAAAATTAATGATCCTAAAACTATAAATAATAAAAATAAAATTTTATTTTATTTTATTTTTAAATAAAATAATATTATAAGTTATTAGTTTGCGCGTAACGCATGAAGTCATATAGTATCATTATAAACAATCCACATAATGTAACTTAATAATATCCCTGTAAATATTCAACCATAACCATATACAAATCTTAATCTAATATATGTTATGCTACATTACCAATTATCATATGATTATTAGAAATAAACTTACGCTATTTTTATAAAAAGTATAAATATTTTAAAATATATTATATTTTTTAAGATATAAAGTGGATCTTCACTTTGAATCAAAAACGTCTCTAATTCATGGTGGATTAAAAATGAAATTTGGACACATTCCTCCATCTGTAAATTTCAGCTTACCTAAAAAACTCAAAATGAGAGTGTTGTAATATATTGAAAATCCTAATACGTCAACCATTGGTTAGGAAATCCTAATATTTAGTAAAGGCATATATAGTATATTACTATAGTAAAGGCATATATAGTTATTACTATAGTAAAGGCATATATTTAACTAATTTTCTTCGTTATAGTTAAAATGTCGGAACATTAGAGCTATGAATTCTATAGAGCGATATCCGAACTGATAATTATGGATTAGAAAATCCGGAGCACCAATTCCAATAGCTTGGCATTCAAGTTCTAAACCACTAATTTCAAAACAATCTGAACAATAACAATAAATTAAATAGAAATTGACAAAAATTAAAACATATCAATTTACAAATACAAATTATCTTGCATTCTTGATCTTGAAATCGTTTTCTCAACACATTGCTACTAAGTCTACAATGCTGATGGAATAAATGATGTCAAAATTCTGACGAAACAATACATATAGTTGTTATAACTGGAGTAGACAAAGAATGTGACATACATATGGAGTAAATGGAGTCAAAATTATGTTGTAACTTTTCCAAAAAGACAAAATCATACATGATTTTTTGTAACAACAATCAGTTAGTGACACTTTGTTTGATCCAAAAAAAATATTTATAATATGTTGAAGGTATTCCTTCTAGTTCCATTGCTGTAAACACTTGAATTTGTCGGATTATTTCCTCAGCATAACGAAGCATATCATGCTTCTTCCAAATTTTTTGAAAGACTGTTCCTTATATTCTGCATCTCTAAATTTTATATTGTTTTTTATTAATACAATACCCATTATAAGATTCATTAATAGAGTATGATGAACATTTAGCAGATAATAAGAATCAAAAGATGCATATTTACATCTTGATTAGAGATGATGAATGTAGGTCAGTGATATGGTGTGTTTTTAACACATTGAACATACGTTTTTTCTTAGTTAATTCCAAGTCTTTACCGAGTTGTTTTAGCCTTTTTGAATTATTACATGTCTGGAGACGCATATAAAGGAAGTAAGATCATCTGGAGCATAAGAGTCAAGAAAGAACCCGAATTGAAGTTTTTCACGAGCGGAACAACCTTGCAGGTTGTTCCGAGTCTGCGGAGCAACCGGCAGATTGTTCCCGATATTTAAGGAAATCAAGATTTTATTTCGGAGTTTGCCCTACTTTTACTATCTTTTCATACTAGTCGCATGTGGCTCCCCTATATATTCTCTTTTTCCTTAATTTTATTTTTATCTCTGTTTTTACACAAGAAACCTAGAGAGAGTTTTTGTACTACGAGATTTGCGACTTGTAAGAGAGACGGCTTCATACCTCTCCTTAGAGAAGATCACACTGAACCCTCTTATTTCTATTATTAATCGCATGCAATATTATTCATGATCTATGTCTTTGTGTTCTTGTGTTATGGCTGAGTAGTTAGCTAGTTAGTATAGGTGCGAACTAAGCATAAATAAGTGCATTTATAAATTCTCTTTGTTCATAATTGCTCTTACTGCTTGCATTAAGCCAATCACTTGATGCGTGAATCTAAGTTTAACATGTTTCATTAACCGTGAGATAGATTGCCAGATCTGTTATGAATAAGCTTTGAATCCCTGATCAGCAAGAGTAGATATTAGGGTGTTTTGTGGTATATATATGATTTCAATGATGGGTTTACTGAAAAAGAATGGATTGAGCATCTATGAGATTGGTATCATAAAAGCTGCCATCTTTTTCGGTTAACCCAATGATCAGAACTGATTTTGCTTGTGTATTCTTTGTCTTGAAGATGGCTCGCACCAAGAAAAAGGCAGTCAAAGCCGCAAACCGCACCACATGCAACAACCCTCAAGAGACACCATGTGGTTCGGCCCCACTGACATACCCATGGCCCCGTAAAAGACAGGGAGAACCCATCAATATTGATGACCCAAACCTTCTCTATTTAAAATTTTAAGGATGGGACAAGGAGAATGCTCGATGCTACAATGCTCTCCTAAACATCAACACATTTCCTACTCGCTTTGTTTACTCTAAGGCTCTCTCTCAACTCGGACTAGATGAGGATGTGCACTCGACTCTCATGGCACAAGGAATAGCTGATCTCTGCTACCAACCGCACATCCTATTCCCTGACCTAGTTAGGCTAGCAATCGCTACATTCGAGATCTCGTATGAGGACCCTGACCATCCCACCTTCGACAACTGTCCCTTTTCCTTCATCGCCAATGGCAAATACTGCTCCCTCTCGCTAGACAAGCTCACAGAGATTTCTGATATAGCAGAGGATCCGAAGGGAGTATCTGTTTCGAAGAAGTTCAGCCCTACTCAGGCCTTTGGGGATCTCATAGCAGCAGGGGAGTTCAAACCTTGTTCGGTGAACCAGTCCCACATCCTCAACCAGACACTCATGATAGTTGCGAAGGTCCTGAGCAACCTCTTGTTAGCAAAGGACAAAACTTCAAAGGACACCAATGGGGAACTGGAAATGTTGTATGCAAGAGTCGAGGATGAGATAAGAGCTTCACGAGCAGGAATCCCATTGCTCTCACCGACCACAAACCCAGGCTTCCACCTCATCTCGATGTTCTATGAAAAGAAGTTCAGACTCATGAAGGGTTCGCAGACAAAGGACTTGTGCGACAGCTTATTTACTCCTCTATTCCGACACTTCGAGATCGACCTCATCTCCTACGAGTTCAACACCGACATAGAGTACATTGATCTCACCTGCTTGATCACTTGCCGCATCCTGCGCGAGGAGAGCACATAAATTTTCCATAGTAAGGATGGAGACCAGCTTTACTGCACACTGCCACAACAAGCTATCACCCGCTTGGATGTATTCGAGAGCATATGTTTCCTTCGGGACCTGAGTTCCTTTGTGCCGATCCGCGAGCACCCTCATCTGACACATTCATGGATGATGTCGAGGATGTAACACCCGACAACAGCACCACATATGATATGGGACCGATTGCAGATGATGCAGACGACGCGACATACCGTTGATGGATGGTGGACTCTCGGCGCAAGAACAACAGCCTCATGAAGAGGATTCTCAAGGAATTACTGGTGGCTGTTTGGGTGCTCCGTCTACGGGAGGAGAACAAATACCAAGGGGGTGAGCATCGCTCATGTAAGGAGCCAGTTGGGACTTAGGTTACAGAGGATCAGTCTCAGGTGACTGTGCAAAGAAGATGGAACAGGCGGTAAGCTGGTCAGTCGGACAGCAAGGAGACTGATTGAGCGACCCACTTTCTATTCCCCTTGTCTTATCCATTTGAACCGTTTGATTTTCATGCACTTGTTTATTATTTTGGCCTTCCTTTTATTTATTTTTCACACTAGGGATGGTGTGAAGTAAGTCTGGGGGATGCACTTATCTGCTACTGATTTTGTGTGTTTTCTTTGGCTATATGTTTTGAGTCAGTTTTGAGTTGTTTTGATGTTTTATCAAGTCATTTTAAGGATCGAGTCAGTCAAAACTCTTTTGTGGGAATTATGACCTTATCATGTGTATTAACCACCCTCGTGCTTTAATTATCTTATTCAGTAACCTTAGCAGTGATGAAAACACATATGTGGACCTTGGGCACCCACCCTAACATGACTCACCTTGTTTTCCAGAAGCTTTCGGCTTGTCAAGGTTACTCTGGAAAGACTTAACTCCATTTAACTTGAACCTAATATTGACTGCAATTCTTCTTTTCATGGGCATTGGATTAGGGAAACGAGATTAAACTCATGACTTCTTATTCTTTCTATCCATCTTGATGATCATGAGTGGCTAGATCGTTCTTAGCTAGTACCCACCTTGAACCTTTAATCCTTTATTCCACCCTCATGTACTTTGCTTTTCAGTATCTTATGTGCAGATATGTGCAAAAGGGCCTGATATGAAGGGATCGACGCAGCCTCTTACTCGTCACTGCAGCAGAAAAGTGTTCCAGAAGGAGAGCATGCGACTTAAAAGTGTTCAAGAAGAAGGGGTCGATAAATCAGGGTAAGTGTGTAATCAGAACCACCAGTGGTACATCAGAATCAGTATGTTTTACCTCCTTCGTCACATCACCAGTAATATTTAAAAAAAAACACGAGAATAAGGTGATGGAGGAGGGGAAGTTCCCAAGGTAACATAAGCCACTGGGTAGGTTGAGCTAAAAGAACGGCTACCAAGCTAAAGAAATAGAGAACATGTGGATGATCAGAGCAGTCGTTCCGAAAGAAGAACATGCAAAAACGAGTAGAGGTTGTGGACATCAATTGACATATCCTCTCTTGTAATTTTGCGCGATATCTTGCATCCTATACAAAGAAATGGTAATCCATAAACACTTTTTAGCTATACTTCAACACTTAAAGTCATGTCCCATATCTAGAACGTCCACCCTAAATAATGCATGTGATAAGAAGCTCACGCCTCTCTCAACTGAATGTAAGGAGTTATGTCTGGAAGGTGTAACTTTTGCAGGGTTGAGATATAAAGTATGGAGCCGGTTTAAATAGCGGTCTGTGGGGTTTCGGTAAGGGTGTGTTGTCCTGAGTTAAATTGCTTGTACGGTTCAGAGATTTGTGGTTAAGGTATGGTTGCTGAGAATAGGCGAGTTTCCACACTTTCAAACCTTTCTCCCTGTTCTGGATACTTGACATTGTTTGAGGACAAATAAGGATCTAAGTCTGGGGGAATTGATATGTTGTGTTTTTAACACATTGAGCATACACTTTGTTAGTTAATTCCGAGTCTTTATCGAGTCGTTTTGGTCCTTTTGAGTCATTACAGGTCTGAAGTTGCACATGAGGGAAGTAAGATCATCTGGAGAAAAAGAGTCAAGAAAGAACCCGAATTGAAGTTTTTCACGAGCGGAACAACCTTACAGACTGTTCCGAGTGTGCGGAACAACCTTACAGGCTGTTCCGAGTGTGCGGAGCAACCGAAAGACTGTTCCCGATATTTAAGGAAACTAAGATTCTATTTTAGGATTTTCCCTAGTTTTCATATCTTTTCATATTAACCGCCTGTGGCTCCCCTATATATTCTCTTTTTCCTTTCTTTTATTTTATCTCAGTTCTTACGCAAGAAACCTAGAGAGAGCTTTTGTACTATGCAATTCGCAACTTGTAAGGGAGAGGGCGTCATCTCTCTCCTTAGAGAAGATCACCATGAACCCTCTTATTTCTATTATTAATCACATGCAGTATTATTCAGGATCTATGTCTTTGTGTTCTTGTGTTATGGCTGAGTAGTCAACTAGTTAGTCTAGGGTTATAGGGTGTTGAAACTACAAACTAAGCATAGATAAGTGCATTTATCGATTTTTTTTGTTCATAACTGCTCATACTGCTTGCATTAAACCCATCACTTGATGTATGAATCTAAGTTTAACCTGTCCATTAACCGTGAGATAGGTTTCTAGATCTGTTATGAATATTCTTTGCATCCCTAATCAGCGAGAGTAGATATTAGGGTGTTTTGTGAACCTATCAAACTTGATCTCTAAGGCTTGCTGTCGCATCTTGATACAAGCGAAATTTTAGGTATCAAGATCGATTCGCAAAGGGAAGAGTCTCACGACAGCGAGGTGTTCTATCTTGAGTGATCTGAGTTCTAGACTAGTTTAAAACCAAACTTGAATAATTTCTTGGCTTGCACACGTTTAAAACCCAATGAAGTAACCCTTGGCTGGCTCTTTAATCATCTGAAAATGAATTCCATTGTGTTACTTGCTTTTTACGTTTAAACTACTCCATAACCACATTATTGTTTTAGCTTGATATTGATCCTACAAAAGTAAAGTGTAAACTGGTCTTCTAGAATTAAATCTAAACAGATTATAACAACACTATTAATTTAAAAATAGTAAATGTTCATTTTTAGTGTATCAGTCAGATGTTTTTAAAGTCGGTTTGGCTTAATAAACTCGCAAAATATTAACCCAAACTTTAAAATCTGAAGATCCTCTAGTCAATTCTGAAAGTAAGATTGAAGTCATGATTGTGGATCCTAAAACACACACTAAGTATTTGGTATTGATTGTTTGTAAAGATTAGGGCGATGAAATCCTTAGAACACAACGATGTAATCAAACTCAGGTTAACGAAAATGGACTTTTATATATACATAAATATAACAAACGATTTTACAAAATGTGATTGAATAAATAAAAATAAGGCTAAGGCTTAAACTAAAGATAAGGAGGTCGAGCTCGAATTTGATGTAGTTGGTGATGGTGATCTAGGGTTTTCTCCAAGTGCACCCCTTCTCTCTCTTTCTCCTCTTTTTATAGTCACGAGTCCCATTTTTGACACTCTTGAGATCTCCGTCTTCGTCCGTTGTGGGTTCCTAGATCTTCGGGATGCTTTACTCGTTTCGTGATGATTCCAGAGAATATTCCTTCTCATCTCGATCCCTCCAGTCCCACACGAGTCTACAAGCAGGTTTCTTACTTCAAGATTAAGACCGATCTTTGGATTTCGGCCTTTAATTGGGTCAACGTCAAGGTCGAATCAAACTCTCTTCTTCGCGCGATCTAGGCTGATAATTGGCCCTTGTAATTTACTAGGAATTGTCAGAATTTGGATCCAACATTTTTCCTCTAGTCGTTAATGGGTTTTGCTAATTGCCCATTTAAGGATGGAATCTCTTTCGAGTATACAAATATTTCCTCTCGCGGGGATAAATTCTCCGAGAACCATCGACATTTTCATAGGATATTATCCCCATTGTTTTGGTGAAATTCTCCCTTATTGTGATCTTCTCGAAATATCGAGTACAAATCCGCTAGCTGAGCTCTCATATGGCTTCATTATTTTCTTACTTCTCTTTGAACCTTCTAAAATGATGTCTACCAGGAGGAAGCCCAGCTCTCGAGAATCCGAAAGAACTCGCAACAACAAAAAATCCAAGGGAAGTTCAGACATAATTCGTTCTTGGGACGTGAGCGATGACCCTTACAGAAGAGCAAAGGGAATAGACACATCTCCCTCGTCAGCTGGTGGCAACAGAAAACCTAACAGCCGCAGCACGTTGCTCTATCAGAATTTTCTCACATGAATCCGAATACTCAAAATGTTCTGATGGTTGAAATCGTCCTTTGGAGAAGGCAAAGATTGCCAAAACGGATCTGAGATCGAGTTCGTTGAGTGACAGCGCTGGGAAAAGCCTTTTCACTGGCAGTTTTCACATGAAAAAGACTGCCATATCACTGAGGACCCATACAGTGTCGCCCACCTGGTGAGGCTCTTCAAATCGGCTGAATGTCCGCTTCCATCTCTTTGGCATATGACAGAAAGAGATGCCTATGTGAAGATGGCGGTTGCTCAGGCCAAGATACAGCTCTTGATTTTTATATTTACGCTTACTTTTTCTCCATTTTGTTTTCATCTAATAAAGGTCATTTTTAGGCTATGGAAGCTAATAATGAGTTTGCTGCGACTTTGGAGCAAGGACTGAAGAACGTTTTGTGTGTTCACGAGCTCAGCGAGGTCAAAAAGGTTGTAAGGGAGTTGAAACTTAGTCTTAAGCTGGCTCAGGACTGGGAACGCACTAATGCTACAAAACCAGCTGCTGCTGAAAAGCTTGGAAATTAAGCTGCTTCTCTTGAAGATCGACTCCAGGTAATCAAGAACGAAAGGAAGGCGGCCCTCGAGAAGGTTTCTTCGCTGGACATGCAGATCGAGGCCTCGGTAGATAAATACATAGATGACTTACTTTCGGCCTCCTATGAAGCTAAGAAGGCCCTTGAGGACAGACACCTTAACATGCCTGCATCTCTAAAAGACAAGTAAGAAAGGAAGAAGGTCGCACTCGACTATAAGGTTCATCTTTGGAAGTTCATGGATAATATCTATCTCATTAATGAGATCATGAATGACAAATTTCTGGCATCTTATGAGCTCTCTAGCCTTCGGGCTAAGGAGATAGATTTTGGTGCTAAGGTCGATGTTGTAGTTGTGTCCGAATTTTCGGTTGGAAATTTGGATCTTCCCCAGATCTTTGAGGATCTTACTGAAGTCTTCTTTGGGAAGATACCTTCAGGAGAAAACGAGTTCAGTAATGCCACAGACCGTCCCGGTGTTCCGCAGGAAGCACAACAAGCTGAGGAGGGTGAGCACATCACTGGATGAAAGGACTGAGTTTGCTTTCGGTTGCCGCGTCTTGATCAGATTGTTTGGTGCATGTAGACAGGTTTTCGTTTCTCGTGTCAGATCTGGGAGGATAGACGTTGTCAGCTTTTGGTCATGAGGAATTAGGTGGGACTTGTGTGGGTTCCATAATCGTTCTTGTGAACCTTAGATCAGATTCTCAAAAATGATATTTTTCGTTTCTTCGATCCCCACAGACGCCGCCAAAATGTGGATCATAAAATCCACCCTAGGTGTTTAGTAGTGATTGTGTGTCAAGATTAGGAAAATAGGATTTTGTGGGTACCAAAATCCTTAGAATCACAATGATGTAATCAGACTAAGGTTGACGGAAATGAACTTTTGAATATACAGAAATATAACAAACGTTTTACAAAGTATGGTTGAACAAAGAGAACTAAGGCTAAGGCTTAATCTAAAAATAACGAGGTCGAATTTGATGTAGGATGGTGGTGATCTAGGGTTTTCTCCTCCTCCTCCCCCCCATTCTCTCTCTTTCTCCTCTTTTTATTGTCGCCAGTCCCATTTGTTGATGCTCCCAAGATCTCCTCCTTCGTCTGTTGCAGGTTCTGAGATCTTCGGGACGCGTTACTCGTTCTGGGATGATTCCAGAGGATATTCCTTTTCATCTTGATCCCTCAAGTCCCAAGAAAGTCTACGAGCATGTTTCTTACTTCGAGCTCGAGACCGATGTTTGGAGTTAGGTCTTCGCCTGGGTCGATTTCGAGGTTCAAATCAAATTCTCTTCTTTGCGCGATATAGGCTGATCATTGGGACTTTTCATTTAGTGGGTATTGTCGAGAATTGGGTCCAACAACGATTTCTTCATGAATACGCTAGGTTCTTCTCACCTTTTATTATGTTTGTATTTTTCGAAGTAACTCCAAATATATAATGAATATATTGTATTTATATAGTGATAATGGAATAGCAAAATTTACTTTTACTATTTATTGTTGTGTTTTTAAGTTCTAAACTAGTATTTCTTAAAAGGTATAATCAATACAAGAAAGAATATAAATTTCGTAAATCGAAGAAACAAACTTCTGTCAAAAATCAATAGAAAGTTTCTTACAGAATTAAATAAATAATTATTTTTAATAAATCTAAAGAATTTGCAAAAAAAAAATCCTCAAAATACCAACGTAAATTCCCAACGAGTTTCCGATTAAATCAAATAAATTAGTATTTTGATAAATATTTCTGGAATTTCCGACGGGGTTTGGTCAGAAATTACAGGTGGATTTCTAACCGGATTAAATAAATCATTATTTTTAATATATCATCAGGAATCCATCGGAAATTTTCGACAATTTTTCAACAAAGTAAAAATATTTATTTAAAAAAAATCATCGGAGTTTGTTAGAAATTTACTTCCAATTTCAGATAAAATTAATTAAATAACTATTTTAAATCCATCGGGAATCCATCAATTATTTTTGAAATATTCCTAAAAATTAAATAAATAAATATTTTAATAAATCCTTTGTGATTTGTTTTTGGAAATTCTTGACAGATTTTCCATGAAATAAATAAATATTTATTTTTTATAAATCCATGGGAATTCGTCAAAAAATTTCAACGGATTTTTGAAGATTTAAGGTTTTGGATTTAAAAAATAGGTCCCACCAATTTGTTAAAAATAAAAGAGTACTATTATAACATTTTAAATCTCACATGGTATAACTTACACTCAATATTTTAATATTACACAATTTACATATCTTGTACTTATTCAAACAATTTCTGGAAATTGTCAAAAGTTTCAAAGCAGTTTTACAAGTGTCTCAGAAGGTGTACTACGGTCATAAGCCTTGTTAAATCATCTATCTAATACTAAAAGGGGAATATCCTCATCAGTGAGATGGTCCACATCATTTAAAAAATTAACCAATAAAGATGTTTTATTCTGCCACATCGTTACCACTTCTATCGACTGAAAATAAAAATTGGGTTTTACATTTAGCTTTATATTAATTAATTATGGCCCATGTCAAGTCCAACTTCCCAAAATTTAATCTCCAATGCATTAGTAGACTCTAGCTGTCCCACTTCCCGTTTCTGAAAAAAAAAAACTCTGGCTGTTCCACTTTGTCTTCCTGTTTCAGTTCTATCGTAATCACCGTTACTGTGCCCCTTTCTTGATCAATCAGTTATGCTCTTTACTCTCTTCTTTATTGTTTCGTTCTACTTTCCCTTTGTTTCTACTCCTATATAAACGGCTAAACAGCTTCTGCTAAACATACAACCAAACAAATTCAAAAACCTTGACTCAAAATTCTTAAGTTATGGCTCCCATATCCACTGACAAGTCTCTGGGGGTTCGTATTTTTTCGAGACCCTTTTTGTAGATCTTATGAAATTTCTTATGATTGTTGTTTGATTTATTTTTTATAACAAACAAACAGAGAGACGAAGAATGTTAAGTAGAAAGAGAGTATCTTATGAAATTTCTTATGATTGTTGTTTGATTTATTTTTTATAAAAAACAGAGAGACGAAGATGATTAAGTAGAAAGAGAGTACTTTGGCTTAATAGCCACTACTGCTCAGTATGAAGCTCTCCTCTCTTATCCTACGCACATCTCCTTCACGGCGCAGTTTATCAACAAGACAACTATAAAGTTTGACTTAAAGGACGTTCCCGGAGACGATGTCCTTATGCCTTACCACGCTTACTCCCCGTCTGGAACGGCGCAGGGTAACGTCGTGTTCGTGAACCACGGCGAGGAGAGAGAAAACTGTGCGCTTGAGTTGATCGGAGTGAGCGTTAGAGAATGTGTGGTGTTAGCGAGAAAGGGAGAGTCTTTGGGGAGAGGAGGGATAGTGAAGATAGCTGAGACTAAAGGTGCGCTTGGTGTGCTAATATACGCCGAGAACGACGGTGGTGGACTTGGTGGTGTTGAGAGAGGTACGGTGATGAGAGGGATCGGAGATCCGGTTAGTCCGGGTTGGCCCAGAGTTGTCGGAGGAGAGAAGCTGACGTTGGAAGATGGTCGCGTCGCTAAGAGATTCCCAAAGATTCCATCTTTGCCTTTGTCTCTCCACAATGCAGAGATCATGTTGGCTTCTCTGGGGGAGCTAGAGCTTCGGTGGAGTGGCGGAACTCGGGTCGGGTTAGGTCAACAGGTTGGCCCATGACAGACGGTTGTTGAGAACTATGGGAAGGAGTTTTTTTGTGTATGCTAATGATTTTGATAATTTTGATTTTGTTGGTTTATCCATAAAATTGTGAAGTCAATGCCGATATATAAAAAGGTTTGAAATCACCTACAATCCTTAAACTAAAATTGGAATTAAAATTTCTCTCAGATGTTTAAAACACTTAACAACAGATTCAGTTTTCCTATGAAATCTATTATAGTTTTGTAACTCGACCCATAAAGCCAAATGCTCCAAATGGTGATCGATACCACTATATCAAATATTCAAATGGTCTTATTTATTGCACCAAAAAAGAAAAAGATCTTATATACTCACTTCAACTTTGCATTCTTTGACCATTGTAAGACTAAATAAAATTATTTATGAAAAAATTTACGTCCCTTCTGCTGGTTAAGATTATGCTGGAGGTTCTCACTGTCTGAAATCCAACACGAAACTCAAAACTTTTACGAATCAACTAGGGCCGGCTCAAATACTAGCGCGAGCAGTGCGATTGTCACTGAATCCATGATATTAAAGATCTAATTTTTCAAAAAATATTTCAAAATTTAAACTTTTTGAAAGAAAAAATAATTTTAAGCACAAAAAATATTCAGATAATCTAAATATATATATATATATATATATTTAATTTATATGTTTTAATATTTAAATTTAAATTTAATAATATTTCACAGAATGGATTTTTAAAAAAGTTATGTTAAATTATGCTTTTTAATTATTAAGTTATGTTAATCTTTTTTAATATTATTAAACAGCGAAAAGTTTTATGGTAGTATTTTATATATGATATTGATTACATAAGAGTAAGAAGACGATAAGCTAATAGATATATGTATTTAGTTTTGCATTTATATATTATGCATTATGTTATTGAAATAAACTCCAAAAGATGTAAATTATTAGAAATTTCCAACTAAAATTAAAAAGGACCAAAAACAAATAAAATTTTAAATTTCTCACCATGTCTTATTACGAGCAAATATAAAACACATTATGGTTGATAACAGAATAAACATAAAATGTAATATTTAAATATATTTATTGTTAGTTCTATTGGTTTGTAGTATCAAAAGACTACCAGAAAAGCTATTGAATAATTATAAAACTTGATCAATCATTTGAAATAGAATGCAATAGTTCACTTTAGAGATGCTTTGGAGTTGTAACTCTCAAAGATGTTAAAAATGGTTACTATTGAACGTGACATTTATTTTAAATTGTTTTGTGACATGTAAACGAAAATACTGTATAATAAAAAAAATCAGATTTTTGAATAGATTTATAATGGAAATATATTTTTAATGTATAATTTTAGAAAGAATTAGGAAGAATGATGCTATAAGTAAGAACATGCACTGTCAGCGTTAACTATGCAATACGAAAAATATGAAGATAATGAAAAAGTGACAAAATTCAAACATTTAAAAGATTTGAGTTTAAGTCTAAAATAACTTTTTTATGTAATACTATTTCCAATAATGCAATATATGTTCATTATTTGCGTTTTGCATTCTAATAATTAAATTTTATTTCATAATTTAAATTGTATAAAATACAATACATATATATATATATATATATGTGTGCGCGCGCGCGCGTTATATATTCTAAATAACATAATGGCCAGATTAAAGTAGGAATATGTATCGGATAAAGTACTATAACCGAACCTACCTTTATAATAGTTTAGCCTAGATGGCAATGAGCTCCAACAAGCTTTAACTGATTAAGATGTGCTTTCAAGTGGTCTAAAAACACCACTGAAGCTCACGCTAGGTGATTTTAAATTAATTATATTTTTATTATTGAAAACTATATATAACATGATGATGCTAAGTTGAATAAAAGTAAAAAATTTTAGCTATCATCTAATTATCTTGCTAATCTAGATGTTTATGTAAACATGCTAAATTTAGAACTCATTTAAACATTTTTTTTAATTTATTATCATTAAGTTCTCTTTATATTGTCTTCCATCTTCAAAACGAAATATAAACTAACGTATAAGTATACTTTTTACTTGGTTTGTTTCAACCGATTGATTAAGTTCATCAGTCTGACCAGGTTATGCAATGGTTATACATATCAAAATTCTCTTATTAGTGTGACCAAATAAACCAAAATCTTCTAGCTAGATTGTTTCAATAAAAATAGTTAAACCAAAGCTTTGGTTTAATATAAATACCATAGTTCATTTTCAAAAAAAAATATAAATACCAAAGTTGTCTTACATTTAGTATTTAGTGAATATAAAGTTCTAATGAATGAATTTCTTATAAAATCACAATTGAGCTACTAATTATATAGGATGAACTAGAAACTTCTTTCAAACAATTATCAAATCAACAATTCTAAAATATATAAATGTAAAAAATTATTTCATTAACCATGTAAACTATATTTTAGAAACTAATCAAAAGAAAATAAATATTATTGTTAGCTTCAACATCATCCAAAATATTGTACTTCGACCAACTTTTTCAGAGAAAAATTAAATAATAAATAAAACACAAAACATTAAACTGCATTACTTATCTTTAAGGTGTTAGACGTGTTAGTCTTTTTATTTCAAAAGCTTTGTCATAAAAATTTAAAACTTAATCTTAGGTTATACTATTAATTGTCAGAAAATAGAAAAACTATATAAACATTCAGTTAAAATTGTTAAAAATATAATTGCTAGAACTTTTTTAAATAAACACGAATAACAAACGTTACCTATTAGAAATAAGAAAGTAATAAATTTAAGCACATTTTTCGCGCGTAGCGCGGACATAGGCCCTAGTTTATATAATGTCTACATATATTGTTGATATGTTTATCTTTGAATTCAGTTACCCTAAATCCCGAGCAGACGGAAATCCATACAGTTATTTCTGACAACTCGGAGTTTAGGATTTTGATGGCCAAAAATAAGATTTCCAATTGACAAAAAATCATATTTTGTTGGGAGTCGCAAAATTTATGGAAAAAAAAAACCTACGATTTTTGAAAATGCCTAAAAATATCAACGAATTCCTTACGGATTCAGTTTGTCAAAAAAAATTAATACATCCCAAAAAAAAAAATTTCTCATTTGGTTTCTTCTCTTTTGCTGCCTAACTTTCATTGCTCTCTCTTACAATCACCTTTTTCAATCTTCTTCTCACCTTGTAAGTTGTTTTTCTTTTATTAAATTATATTATGTTTGATTAGATATTTAAAGCTGTAATCTGGAGTTTTGAATGAATGTTGGTTTTAGATATTAGTTTAGGACTTGTTATTTAAGAATTTGATAATTTTATATATGATTTGTTATTTTATATTATAAGATTGTGAATATGGATTAAAATTTTGTGTTATTTATATGTGTATAACTTTTTTTAGGATGTTCGGTAAGGAATATAAATTATAATTTTATCTTAAATTTATATTAGATTAGAATTTGATATTTTAAGAGTTCTTAACATAGTATTTTTTACATATTGGAAATTTAGATAAGAATTTTGTGCTATATTTATATTTTATATTTGTTATTATTAAAAAGATATATATAATTTATTTATATTATTGATATATTTCTAAAAAAATCATATTTTATATAATTTTAAATTTTATAACTTTTTAATTATTTTTTAATTGTAAAAATTTCTGACAAAAAAATATTCAATGATCATTCGTAGGAGATTTTCCCGACAATTTTTAAGGGAGAATTCATTTGTCTGAAAGTTGTCAAGAAAATTTCCAAAGAAATCTAGACTAAAAATTATGATTACCCCTACTATCAGAAATTCGTTAGGTTGGAAATCTATCATGAATTTCCAAAAGAGTCATCACAAAAACAAATACCCTAAGATAGCCTTAAAATAAATTTTGTCATAAAAATAATCTATAAGGAAAAAAATGATCAAAATAACCTTTATTAAAGGGTTAACAAAATGATCAATATACATTTATACCCTTCAGGTTAATTAATCTAAAATTAGGGTTTAGAGTTATGGGTGAGGTTTTGGGGGTGAATTTTTGGAGGTGAGATTTAAAATTAAAAAAAAAAATTTTGAAAATAAAAAAAAACTAGTTTGGTCATTTTATTTTTAAAAATTATTTTTGTGACAAAACTTCAAAAAGGGTTATTTGAGAGATTTGCCCTAACAAAAATCCCAACGAAATAAATCCGATGATACATGTTCTTCGGGAATCCATCACAAATGGTCATTTCCAACTGATACGTCCATAGGGAATCTCTTGTTTTCTTTGAGTGAATAATAAATTATGAATTGTACGTTCGTGATTAATTGTACAATTTAATACACTCAATAAAAGTACATATAAATACTACTATTACATTACTATTACATAAATACACATAAAATCTGAGAGAGTAACAGGATATTAGGATATTAAGAATTGTATGATTGCATGATCAATATTTGAAATATTTTTGATGAACTTAAATTAATAGGAACAAACGAAAGAATGGTCTAGTGATTCTAAGTGAACCAATCGAATCTGATCGTTTAATGTTTGACTAAGAAAACCATCGATCGATGTTGTTTTGCACACCATCGATCGACGGTCATTCCGAGTTTGTACACGAAGGTCGTAGACTCGGAGCTTAGCCATAGGATATATATAACTTACAATATTTTTACTAATTGAATTGGTGTTCTATGATTGAAAACTCATTGGCCTCTATCATTATAATTCACTACCTAAAAACTTTAGATCTAGCTATTTATTATTATTGCTTACAGACCAATAAATCAATCAACTTCTTTTATATACTACTTTAAATCTATTTTCCTAGCTTAATCGCAACAATATTGAGTTTATTGTGTGTCCACGCTCGCTATGGATTCGATCCCTAAGTACTACAATTGGACCTCTTATTTGGATCATCGCCCAGTGCTCACGAATTTTCTATCAAAACTGTTCAAAGTGGGGAAGAAGTTAAAATTTGATAAGAAATGGTTGGATAGTGAGGATATAAGACAAGTTATACAAGATGGGTGGAACTCCCCAGAACTAGCCTCAGATGCGAATATCATGGCTCATCTTGGTAGTTGTAAGAAAGTTCTAAGTCTTTGACGTAGAAAAAATAACCTCAGTTCAGAAAAGCAAGTCGATGAGTTGAAATAGAAAGTCGACGCAATTGCCGATGATAATGTGACTACTGAAGAGCTTTCAGCTGCTGTGAAAGAACTCTCTGACGCTCTTAAGGCGGAGGAAATGTTTTGGAAACAAAAGAGTAAGAACTTATGGCTAAGGGAAGGTGATATAAATTCAAAATTATTTCACAATCTGACTAAACAGAGACGAGCATGAAATAAAATCACTCGGTTGGCAGACTCTTCTGGGAATATGGTTGAAGATGAAGAGGGTATGGTATTCATTGCTACCAGTTACTTCAGGAGTTTGTTTGATTCATCGTCACCTTCAAAGATAGATGCAGCTTTGAGAAATATCTCTTCGACTATCACGATGAAATTAACCAAGCTCTTACGGCTCCAGTTACTAAGTGGGAGGTAAACCTGGCGCTCTTTCCTATGCATCCTGAGAAATCTCCTGGACCAGATGGTATGAGTGCACTGTTCTATCAGAAATTTTGGGATATATTGAAGGGATAATTGACTCGTATGGTCAATGAGATTCCTTTTCAAGACATCGTTGCACATGGACTAAATGATACAAATATATGTCTCATTCCCAAAATAGACAAGCCTACTGATATGGCTCAGTTTTGGCCTATAAGTTTGTGCAATGTGAGTAATAAGATCTTGAAGGTCTTATGTCTGAGACTAAAGAAAGTGTTACCTGGCAGAATTTCTGAAACTCAATCAGCTTTCGTGGCAAGAAAACAGATAACTGACAATATTATGATAGCACAGTAGATATTCAATACTCTCCAAACGAAGCCAGGTGGAAGACAAAAGAGGATGGCCATTAAGATTGATATGACCAAAGCATATGATCGAATGGAATGGATATTTATCCAGAAAGTGATGGAAAAATGGGTTTTTCTGAGACATGGATTAAATGGATCATGAGATGTGTTTCCTCAGTCAAATATCAAGTGAATGGTCAGCCAAGGGGAAATATTTTGCCTTAGAGAGGATTGCGTCAAGGAGATCCTTTGTCTCCTTTCATTTTTATTTTATGCACGGAAGCGCTCGTTAGCCTTCTTAATCATGCAGAGAATCAAGGAAAAATAATCGGGATGCACCACTTGTTATTCGATGATGATAGTCTTTTCTTTTGTGAGGCGGAGCCCCGTGAATGTAATGAAGTAATGAAAGTTGTAAAGGCCTATGAGAAAGCATCTGGGCAATATATAAATTTTAAGAAATCCTCACTCATCTTTGGGAAGAGAATCCCTGATGATATAAAGCAACAAATTAAAGATATGCTGGGCATTGAGAATGAAGGTAGCATGGGGAGGTGTTTTGGTATTCCAGAGGAAATAAGTGGATCGAAATGCAAGCTATTTGCTTTTCTTAAGGATAAGCTAGATCATAGGATCAATGGTTGGTCTAGTCAAAGGTTGTCTAAGGGTGGAAAGGAAATATGTATAAGAGCTATAGCATTGGCGCTTACGGCATACATTATGTCAAGTTTCCTACTTCCTCAGGAAATATGCGAAAAATTAGCGAGTGCCATAACACGCTATTAGTGGAGCTCTAATCCGCCTAACAGAGGTATGCATTGGGCAAGAGAAATTGTGTTGTCCAAAGTAGGAAGGCGGAATTGGATTCCGCGTGATACATGAGTTTAATCTAGCACTCTTAGCAAAACAATTGTGGCGCTTGATCCAGTTCCATGACTCTCTGCTTGCAAGAGTTCTTCGTGGGAGATATCAACGCACATGTTCGATTTTGAAAATGATATGTATCTCCTTCATATGTATGGACAAGCCTGATGGGCAAAGTCTTTATTAATTATGGGGATTCAACAAAATGTGCATTCCGGATACCAGATTAATGTTTGGGAAGATCCATGGATCTCTTACAAATCCTACAATATACCAGTGGCGCCAGTGGTACATCCACGAATGACAGTGTGTAACTTCATGCATGGCACTCCAAAAGTATGGAATGTGGGGATGTTAGAGCAATTAGTGGTTCAAGCGGATATTCCATTGATTCGTAGTTTGGACATTAGCCAATCTCATAGAGAAGATAAATATAGTTGGAGCTATAATAAGAGTGGGATGTATACGGTAAAATCTGGATATTGGATGGCTAAGAATATATTATATCATTCTTCTGATGTAATGGTTTCAGAGCCTAGCATAACAAAGCTATAAGTTCGTGCATGGAAAATAAAATCTCCACAAAAAATGAGGCATTTAATTTGGAAAATCGTATCGGGTTATTTGGCGGTAACAAGGAATTTAACATATCATCATATGCGATGTGATAATCATTACCCAAGATGTGGGAAAGAAGATGAATTTGTTAACCATGCAATTTTTGAATGTTCACCAGCTCTACAAACGTGGGCCCATGCCTCTACAGTATCATGCCATGATATATTTCCTATCTCGAGTGTTTACACCAACCTGAATTATTTATTCTTCTATTCTAGAGAAAGAGTGAAATAGAGGATCCGGAGTTAGACAGAGATCCATACCTTTGGATTATATGGTATCTCTGGAAAGCTAGGAATGACAAGATATTAGAGGAATAACGAGAGATCCTCTTGAGTTGGTCAGATATGATGAGAGTGAATGCAATGCTTGGCTTGAGGCCAACTTAATGCCAATGGAGAAATTCCACAACAGCCTTAGGAAATACAAGTCGTAAGCTTAAAAAGTATTTGCATGGTTTGGAATCACATTTTAGTAGGTGTGGATGGGTATATCTTGATAATACTGGGAAAGATCAGCTCATAGGGTTGAGAAATATGGAAAAAATTATCTTCAGTACACTTTGAATTAGGAGCTCTCATTTGGGAAATGGAGAATATGGCACAACATACTACTTGTCAACATTTATGTACAGATTGTAAGGACGTAATAGCAATGATCAAGGATCCAAAAGCGTGGCCAAATTTTTCAATAGAGCTATCGGAGTTCGCAGACATACAAGGTAGGTTTCAGGAATTCAAGATCATTCATATTCTGAGGAATCACAACACGACAACAGACGCGCTAGTCAAGACAGTTCGAGATTTCCATGGGAGCCTTTTTGTTTATTGTTCTATCTTGGTCTGGATTCCTAGACCACCTCTAGTTTGAGTCATTGAACAACTTTTTTATGTCAAAAAAGACATAAAATCTAACCTAACATTGTCAAATAAGGTTTCAATTAAATCATATAATCAAAGATAGAAAATGATACATCTTCAATAAGCAAAATATTTTTATTTACATCAAAATGTTATTCTATTATTCAATTTTGAAATGGTCTAAGAAGCTTGACTAGAATAGAACAACCCACAAAAACCAACTCTCTGAAAAAATCCATGTGCCATCTTAGCAAAATAAATATTTAATCATACATATTACCAACATAAACACACATAAAAGCATTTTAAATAATTAATATTTCCAAAATAACTTTCTATTCTTAGTTGAGATCCTGTGGAAATTAAAAATATTTGTTAATGGTGTGCATTTCGATTTTTTAATATAATAAACAATTGTATTAGTGTTTGTCATACTTACATGCATAGTTTTAGACGTAGTCATTGCATCAAATAATGGATTAAAATTATTTCAGAGCATCTATCTATGTATATTTGTTATCTCTCAAAACTACATATATAGTGTGTCATTATATAATATGATTTAAAATTTATAAATATAGTATCTTATTTAACTAACTGTCTATAACTTCAATGTTCTAAAACTATAACACGTAAATGACATGTCATCACCTTAAGAACATCTGAATTTGTTGATATGTTAGAAAATTTGTCATATGCAATACAACTTACTCGATTGAGACTCATATTAGGTTGACCATAAGGAAATCATTATTCACTTTAAATACAAATGCATATAAAAAAGGAAGTAAAGATTATACAAATTTAATATCAGTTAATTAAGGTTAAATATATAGCGTTGATATGTGTTGATATCAATTTCATCCCCACTCGAGATTTATAACATATACAAGAGCTAAAAATATATATAATAACAAGGCGGAAAACAGTAAGTAGAAAACGTTATAACTGATATAAGATAAAGTGTTCTAACTAAAAATTTTTGGTGAATTCACTTCACATTTTATTCAATATAATTCGTGAATGAAAAGATTTAGGATGTCTTCTCTAGAAATTTGAATTCAACATGAGTGATAACAGCAAAAATAATATGATATAAACTATATCAAATCAAATAACATATTATATGAACTATAAGTTGTTAGCGTAAACACAAATCCTAAACACCAAACAATATATTGTTAACATATGAATTGTTCATTAATCAGAAATACTGATTTAAAATGAAAATTAAATATCTATTAACCATAAACTGTAACACTAAACCCTATATTTTCCATCTATATCAAAGTATCATGATAAAATTTCAGTTTTAGATTCATTGAAGCACTCCAAGAGGCTCAAATAAATTTCAGTACCCACTTCCTTGTCCTCAATTATCCTTATACTACCTTTTAGATCGTCTTCACTTTGGCCTCGAATGTAATAGTTGATTTATCTAGATTCACCTACTAACATGTTACTTGTCCATACATTTTCAGAATGAGCATCGGTTCACAAATTTGAGCAGCATCAGCTTTAAGCATGATAAATTGTCATTTGTGAACAGCATATGATGGATCATTGGACTTTTCTCAGGAAATTGTATTACATGTAAGGCAACTTTGCTCACAGCTTTCTCAATTAGGTCAATCAAACCTTAGGAACATGAATGGAGATATGGGGTCTCTCTGTCTCAAACCTCTGCCCGGATGAATACATAAAAAGTTGATTGTTTATCAATGTAGAATATATCACTAAGGTAACACAAAACATGACCCTCTCGATCCATACAAAATTTAAACCCATGGCAGAAGATCTTTTAAATAGTTTCACTTGACCGTGTCGTAAGCTTTTGACATATCAAATTTTATGGCCATGAAGTCTTTCAAGATTTTGTTATTAGTTCTCCAGGCATGGATCATCTCATGAGCGGTAATTATGTTGTCAGTATTCAACCTTTCCTCAACAAATGCTGATTGAGTAGTAGATACAATGTCAGGGAGAAAAAGTTTGAGTCTGCCAATAATGATCTTCGAAATGATTTTGTAGAGAACTTAGCAAAGGCTAATCGGGCGAAGGTCCGTCATCAGCAAGGTCAGTAATTTTGGGCAATAGAATAAATGTGTATAATTCATGTGAGCTGAAAAAGACCTTGAAAAGAAGAAATTTCGAAACTCTTTGTAACATGTTCCCTTACTGTTTTCTAGATATTCTGAAAAAAAAAGAGTCTTGACATCTCATTGGGACCATGAGCACTAGCCAGTTTAATAGAGAAAACCGCTTCTCTGACTTCTTCCTTGGCAACCTCTCTTGATATTAGTTCATTCAATATTTCAGAAACCCTTGGCTAAAATCCCACAAAGAAATCCTGAAAATATCCCACATTCGATGATTCAAAGAGCTTGGTAAATTAAGAGTTTGCCACCTTTGTTAGCTGCCTAACTGAGGTTGTATATTTTCATTCATAAGTTTGAGAATGTGTTATCTTGACATGGCCGCCTTAGCATAAGTATGGTAGTATTTGGTGTTGAGATCACCATGACATGTTAAAAACCAGCCATCAAACTTGAAACTACCACTATAAGTCTGAGAAGATGTAATCAACTTAACCAAAACATGACGATGATCTCAACCTCCCTTCTCCATAAAAACTTGGTTGGAAGCTGAAAAAAGACTGAGCCATTTCTTGTTTTCTAAACAACGATCCAATTTTAAATTTAATCCACAAGGAAGCTCTCATCCCACCCCAAGTGAAGTTGTTGCCTGAGGGCGACAGTTCCTCCATTTCATACACTTCCAACATATTATTAAATTTAAAAGACAGATCACTTATTTGTGGGCCTCCAATCTTCTCTCCATTGTTTCTGATATCGTTGAAGTCTCCTATCAAACACTATTATTCTTTTCTATGAGAACCTATTCTTGAGAGTCTTTCCAATAATTTTGGTCTTTCCTTGTTAACCGGCTCCCCACATACACATGATATGAAGAAAGATTCCTTTCCAAATTGTACACCAAAATCAATGAGATGCTTATCTACAAACTTATAGAAAATATTCAAAGATTTTTTCTACATCAGAGCTAAACCACCACTAAATCCGATAGGTTGACTGTCATGATCCTGTCGTAGCCAAACCACACCTAAAGATAAACCAAAACATCCTTACTGTTTTTGTTTCCATCAAAAACAAAATGTTCGGGAAATGATCTTATCTCGATTTCTGCAATTTTGGAATCACCGGATCTTGTGCAAGGCCCAAAGCATGGCAATTCCAACTTAGCATCCCATTTAAATATTGGATGGTCACTCATTTGGGACCACCAATGGTTTCTTAACCTTGCAGAGATTTCAGATGGTTCGAAATCATCTTGTGCTTTCCTTTTAGATTCTGAGACCACACCTTCTCCTATTTGATTCCCAATTTTCGCCACTCATTTTGCAATGCCTTTACCATTTGTTTTTCTTTTGAAAGTTCATGGACGTTTTCTGGCCTTAGATTTCTTAAGATTTGTCCTAGAAGCACTAGTCTAACAGAGAATCGTACTATACCCCATTCAACCATCCTTAAATAAAGCAGAGTGTGTTGAGCCCAAAACAGCCATGGTGTCCTCTTGAAATATTTTTTCCTAGAGAAGAGCATTCCTTTACCCGCTTCAATTGTACCCCGCCCCATCAATTTTTATGTAGGTTTGCATGAGTTCGCTCAACCGAAGTCAAAACAACTTCTTTCTCTGTATCTTGTTTCTTGGTGACCTTTAGAAATGGTTCCAGTCGCAGCAAAAAACAATTGTCTCATTGGATCATTCCCAATTTTGTGAGAGGATTCTTGATTTTTTCTTCTCTGGAAATCTTTTTATGGTCCATTTTCCACTAGTAAGTATTTACGCATCTCTTCTAGTGCTTCCTTAGCTATATTAGGACGATCCGTTAAAGGTTTGATGCCAATCCGCTTCTCATCCACTACTCCATAAGGGGATTAGACGACTCCAAAGTTGGAGTAACTTATTTCATCTTAAATATTGACGGAGGCCCTGAATCCTTCATGTCCCCTCTTTTAATCATTCTTAATGCATGGAATAGAGATTGCTCTTGGGTGAGTCTTTTGGCAGGTGTAGCACCTTTATGAATCTGCTCATAGTCATACGGAATATTGATGACTTCACCACATGGTCGAGTAACTTTCTAAGCTCTTCTTTAGGGTTTTGAAACATCGAACTTGACCGTAACTCGTACATAATCATTAGTTTTCGCTTTCTCTTGATCAAAGGCACATTCAACTACTTGCCAAAAAACTCACCCAAAGCCGTAATAGCTTCAGTGGTGTAATGGTTCATTGGAATGTTTCTCATTTGAACCCAGATTAAAAGATGTTGAATATAATCTTTATAAGTTATTGCAACCTACGTATCCGGGATGATCAATCACATATCGAAAGTATGGATACCTCTATTCAAAATGTCAACCAAATTTTGCTTGTGCTTAAAGATAAACTGAAATATATTTTTAGATAAGGCAATAACTTTAACCCTATCATACAGTTGTCATTTCCTTTGCATATCCATGATCAAATCCGACATCTTTTGGCATTGAGGGTTAAGGAGATGTCCCACCAAGCTTAAGGCGTTTCATTTATTTCAGCCCAAAGGGTTCATCCTCTTCTTCCAGAGACATCTGAAACAAATATTTGTTCAAAGTATAATCCATCAAGGACCCTTGATGATGCCCACAACAGAAACTGGCTAAGAACCGAGAGAAATAATACATGTACATCTACAAATCTACTTGGTATTGAACCAATCGAACACTAATGGAGCAGATCTCTTTTGAAAATATGTGAAAATCTTAAGATTAAGAAAACATTTACTAATATAGAACTATTGATAAGGATAAATCTTAGATGATAAGAGGAATCAAATGAAAAACCAGTGAATATTCTTGAGAAATGAAAATCATGTTAGGTAAAAATGTGTTTTTAATATCAAAGCTCTACTTAACTCAACAAAAGATGTTTGATTAAGAGAAAGAACAAAACCCAATAATGAGAGCCAAATGATCACAACAACAATCCTTCCAATAACATATATCATTCTTGGTTTGTCTCTAATTAGATCCTTAGATTTTTTGCTCTTTTAATTTTTCGTTTTAAGTTTAAAAACAGATTGTTTAGCCCATTTTTTATAATTATAATTTATGCATTCTTATGAGTAACGGGATAAACCATAAAAAAGAGTAAACAATTAATTTAATATGCAGTTTATGAAAAGAATCCTTGTTTCTAATATATGGATGTTTAATGGAGGGTTGTGATTCGTGTACCATATTAAGTTTTTTAAAAGTTTCGGATTGCTTTGTTCTGCAAGTTACACCACACCTACTACTTTAGTATTTGATTTGAAAATCAAAACTTGTTGTTGTTCAAGCGAGAGAAAGACAAAAACTTGCAAATATCAATACGTCAACACGAATCACCAAAGAATACATAACACATAGGATATCCCAAACAATTATGCAAATGTTGTAAAATAAAGCGATAAAATATTTATATATTATATAATCTTGTATGTAGGTGAAGAGAGTTGAGGGTACGTGAAAGAGAAAGATTGATTGACTTTATTGCTGTGTTATTTTTCTTCTTACAAATGAATGATCAACCCTCTATATATAGGTGAATAAGTCGGTCAATAACATACCGACTTAACATACAATTTGGATAATCATCAACATTATTTTATATATATATATTTATTATTTAACAGTCCCCCTTGATTATCCATCTTGGATTACGTATTGTCTCGTTAAAACCCTAGTCATGAAAAAACCCTTTTGGGAGAAAGACCATGATAACGGAAAAAGAGTACAGTGCTGTAATCTCCCCTGAGAAATTGAATATAGTATTTTCTTCAAAAGTCACGCAAATGTCGCATTCCGATACCGTATACGTGTTTTTGGAATGTTGTGATGAGGAGAGGTTTTGTGAACAAGTCAGCTAGATTGTCGCATGACCGTATATACTCTATGTCCACTTCTTTATTTTTCTCGAGCTCCCGTATGTACGAGAAAAATCTTGGAGGCATGTGCTTTGTCCTATCGCTCTTTATATAACCTTATTTAAGTTGAGCGACACACACCGAATTATCTTCAAATATTTTTGTCAGCTTTTTAATGTCAGATATTCCACTTGATTCTTGTAAGTGATGACTCATTGACCTAAGCCACACACATTTTCGACATGCTTCGTGAAGCGCAATAGTCTATGCATGATTTGACAAAGTTGCAACCAAATTTTGCTTCTGGGAACGCCAAGAGATCACGGTTCCACCAATTGTAAAAACATAGACGGTTTGCGATCGAGCATTATGAGGATCTGATAAGTATCATGCATCTGCAAAACCAACCATACCAAACTCGGGTTTTCTAAAATAAATTAACCCTAGGTCAACTGTACCTTGGAGGTAACGGAATATATGCTTGATTTCGTTCCAATACCTACGAGTAGGAGAAGAACTATATCTTGCAAGTAGGTTAGTTGCAAAAGCAATATCAGGTCTTGTACAATTTGCAAGATATAGAAGCCCACTCACAGCGCTCATATAAGGTACTTCAGGCCCGAGTACCTCCTCGCTATCTTCACAGGGTCTGAACGGATCTTTCTCTACATCGAGAGAACTATTTACCATTGGATTACTCAAAGGAGTCGTTTTGTCCATATAAAAGCGTCTCAATAATCTTTTCTTATAATTTGATTGATGCACAAATATTCCTTCTCGGAGATGCTCAATCTGGAGCTCAAGACAAAACTTTTTCTTGCCGAGATCTTTCATTTTGAACTCTTCTTTCATATGAGTTCGTGCATCATCAACCTCCTTTTGAGTTCCAATTACGTTCAGGTCATCTACATATACAGCAATGATCACAAAGCCAGATGACGATTTCTTAATAAAAACACATGGACATATCGCATTGTTCACATATCCTTTTCTTAATAGATATTCACTTAAGCGATTGTACCACATGCGTCCGGATTGCTTTAGTTCGTAAAGTGATCGTTATAACTTGACCGAACAACTTTCCCTAGATTTTGCTTTCAATGCTTTTGGCATTTCCAATCCTTCAGGGAGTTTCATGTATATAACATTATCCAGTGATTCATACAAATATGCAGTCACAACATCCATAAGATGCATTTCAAGATTTTTCGATGCCGCTAGTCTCATAAAAAATCTAAATGTAATTGCATCCATTACCGGGGAATAAGTTTCTTCAAAATCAATTCCCGGTCTCTGAGAAAAACCTTGGCCAACTGATCGGGCTTTATATCTTATTACTTCATTTTTCTCATTTACTTTTCTCACGAATACCCACTTGTACCCAAATGGATTTATATTCTCATGCGTTATGACTATAGGTCCAAAGACACTTCTCTTATTTAAGGAGAGTAACTCAGTTTGTATGGCCTTCTTCCACTCCTCCAATCATGTCTTTTCATACATTCTAGTATGGACCTTGGATCTGGATCATCACTTTTGTGATCTATTTCTTTGGACAGAGAAAAAGAGAACATTCCATCAACATCTTTTATCTTATTTCTGATCCATAATTTTTTATCTCGGGCGTAGTTGATGGAAATCTCATACTTTTATGTTCCCTCCTCATCATCTGGATCCTTATCTTTATTTGGTTCTTCTTGAACCTTTTCGTCTATGCCTTCTTTGAGACATCTTTCACTATTAGGTTCTTTTGGAACTTTTCCACTTTGCTCAACCAATTTCTTTTTCTTTCGGGGATTTTTATCTTTAGAACCCGCTGGTCTCCCCCTCTTTAACTGAACCCTAGGTTCATTCATTGTGTTTCCATCAGTTTGTTCTTCAGGAACAACAACTCTTGATGGAACATTTTCAACGGATATATATGATTTCGTCACCCTTCTCGTGTCTGTGAATGCGTCTCGTAACTGGTTTGCCAAATTATGCAAATGCACAATTTTCTGAACTTCCAGCTCTCTTTGATTTGTAGGGAGATCAAGGTGTAACAACAACGGTGTACATCATATAATCTCTTTAGAAATTTCTCTACTTCCTCGCCCTAACGCTGGAAATTCTTCCTCATTAAAATGGCAATCAGCAAACCGTGATGTAAACATATCACCAGTTATTGGTTCAAGATATCTTATTATACTTGGTGACGTATAACCCACATATATTCCCAATCTCTTTTGTGGGCCCATTTTTGTCCTTTGTGGTGGAGCTATCGGAACATAGACCGCACACCCAAAGACACAGAGATGAGATACATTTGGTTCTTGCCCAGATGACAACTGTGATGGGGAGTACTTATTATCTGCACTCGGTATCAGTCGAATCAGTGCAACCGCATGCAAAATAGCATGACCCCACACTGAAATTGGGAGCTTTGTTCTCAATATCAACGGTCTTGTAATCAACTGCAACCGTTTTATCAATGACTCGGCCATGCCATTTTGTGTATAAACATGGGGAACTGGATGCTCCACATCAATCCCCACTGACATACAATAATCATTGAAGGTTTGCGATGTAAACTCACCAGCATTATCAAGCATTACTTTCTTTATAGCATATTCTGAGAAATGCGTTCTCAACTTTATGATTTAAGCAATGAATTTTGTGAAAGCCGTATTTTTTGTCGTCAAAAGACAGACATTTGACCATCTACTAGATGCGTCAATCAATACCATGAAATACTTAAACGGCCCGCACGGTGGGTGGATCGGCCCACATATATCACCGTGTATTCTTTCTAAAAACAATGGTGATTCATTGTCAACTTTTGCTGGTGATGGCCGAACTATAAGTTTTCCTTGAGAACATGCATTACATGTAAACTCGCCCGTTTTCAAAATTTTCTCGTTTTTCAACGGATGGCCATTTGAATTTTGTACTATCTTTCTCATCATGACTGAACCAGGATGTCCTAGCCTCTCATGCTAGATTTTAAATGTATTAGTAAACTTCATGTTTATTGTGACATAGAACTCAGTCATGTTGATTTTTGTACAATATAGTCTAGAGGATAACATTCTTAGCTCTTCCAGTATATGTTTCCTTTCGGACTTAATGCAAAGATATTCAATGTCATCTTTCCTCATAGTTTCAATATGATATTCATTTCTTCTGATATCCTTAAAACTTAATAAGTTTCTATGAGACTCGGGGGAGCATAATGCATCACTTATTTCAAATTTCGTCCCCCGTGGCATTGAAAAGTTAACTCTACCAGAGCCCTTAATAATTTTTGCACTACCAGATATTGTACTTATGCTTCCAGCTTATCTTTTATTTTGAGACTGGAGAAATATTTCTTATCTTTAATTATCGTGTGCGTTGACGCACTATCTGCCAAACACATATCTCCATCCATAGTTTCAAAGTTTGGCATTTTCTGAATTTTAAATATTCATAAACATTTATTATTAATAATGAAACATAACATATATCTTACAACAAAAGATATAGATACTATAATACAGTAAACTTATATCACATCGATCTTATATCACTCATCGATTCTTTCTAAATTAACCAGAAAGTCTGATACGTCGAGATGAGTATCATCATTTAAACCATTAAAGGATGGTCCGGATTCATCAGAGATGAAGTTTGTTTCACTTCCTTTCTCTTTCGCTTTTTGGGATTCTCTATACAGATAGGCTAAGTGTTTTGGCTACGACAACCACGTACCCAATGACTTTTCATACCGCATTTGTAGCAAACCTTTTCTGTTTGCCTTTTATCATCCCGGCCTCTTTCATTTTTGTGAAAGTCCTTATTGTTTCTTTCATCATATGGACGGAATCTTCTTCCTCGTCCTCTTCCACGACCATGATAACGATTTCGACCACGTCCACGTCCTTGTCCTCTCCAATTATCATAACTAGATGATGCAACATTCACTTCGGGGAATGGAGCAGATCAAGTGGGACGAGCATGATGGTTTAAAGTCACGAGTTGATTATTCTGCTCCGCTACAAGGAGGACTTGCATCAACTCCGAGTAACAAGTATATCCATTCGCCTGATATTGTTGTTGTAGAACTACATTTCCAGGATAGAAGGTGGAGAGAGTTTTCTCGATCATATCATAATCACGTATTTTCTCTCCACATAACATCATCCTAGATGTAATTCCGAACATCGCGGAATTATATTCACTTACACTTTTGTAGTCTTCAAAATGGAGATGAATCCACTCGTGTTTAGCTTTCGGTAAGATCACATATTTCTGGTGATTGAACCTCTCTTTTAAAGATTGCCAGAGGTCCGTAGGATCTTCTTTCGTAATATATTCATCTTTTAAACCATCATGTATGTAGGGTCGTAAAAATATCATGGCTTTAGCCTTTTTCTCGTCTGACACCGTTTTTGAACTATCGATGGTTTCCAAAAGTCCGTTTCCTCTTAGATGCATTTTTGCACCCACTGCCCAAGTCATATAGTTATTTTTCGTAATTTCAAGGGCATTTATTTCGAGCTTTGTCAAATTCGACATGATAACTCGCTAATATAACTTCGTTTGGTATATGAGCCTCGTGCTGATAACGTGTTGTAAAATAAAGCGAGAAAATATTTATATATTATATAATTTTGTATGTAAGTGAAGAGAGTTGAGGGTACGTGAAAGAGAAAGATTAATTGACTTTATTGCTGTGTTATTTTTCTTCTCACAGATGAATGATCATCCCTCTATGTATAGGAGAATATGTCCGTCAATAACATACCGACTTAACATACAATTTGGATAAGAAAAATTTACATGTAGAGTCACTTTGTCACTTCTCAATTACATGGAGAGTCACTTTCCACATGAGACACACTTTTATAGTGTTGTTTGACTATTATGCCCTTTGACACAATTTTCTTAAAGCTATCATCTCTCTCTCTCGTAACTATCTTCTAACTTTATCTCTCTTTTTTTCCAGCTTTCACCTAACTCTATCTCACTTTCCCAATTCACACTTTACTAACCCTAATCCGTCTAAATCTCCTATGTTTCTGAAAGATTCATGCTCCTAATTCATATTCAAAGAAATTAAAACCTAAAATACACTCACCCTCTTCCTCCTCTTCCATATACCTCTATCTCATACCATGAAAATCGAAGATCCAAACTCATCAGAAACCTCTCATCTTGATGACTTTGGTTTCTTTGATGGCAGCAAATCAATTCCAATGATGGGTTCTCCACCACCATCGTTGAGAGAAGATAAAGTCAAAGAGATTTGGAGCGAGATGTTGACTTCTTGCCAAGAGTTGGTTACCTCAAGAGATTGTATTATGGGGACTGGGAGCCGCATGTTAGAAACCAAGCTCTGGATTGGATTCTAAAGGTTTGATCTTTTTTGAATTTGGTTTGGTCTCTGTTTAGAGTTTTGATCTTTCTTGAATCTGGTTTGGTCTCTGTTTAAAGTTCACTCACTGATAAGTTGATAGATCATTGATGTTTATTTTTTAAAAAGGCTTCTGAGATACTTGGATCTTATCAATAAATTGAGAGTCTGATATGTTTGAGTTAATGAGTGTTTTTGTTTTTGTGTTTGAAATAGGTTTATGCTCATTATAGTTTTGGAACACTGTGCACAAGCACCATCTACGTCGTCTCCTGGATCGAAGTTCCACGCCACCGGCAACACCATCCACGTAGTCTCATGAATCGAAGTTCCAAGCCACCGGCAACACCATCCACGTCTTCTCATTTTTCATCGTTCTCTGCTCTCACCGCTACGTTGTGGTTACTGTGCTCAAGATCGTGGTAGCCTTCTTCATTGCCTATTCAATTGTAGAAGGAAAGCTCGAGCAACTATGTTCAATTATATTCCTAGTTGCAGCGGCTAATATATTCATGTGGATGAACAAGAAGATGTCTGGTGGTGTACTTGGTGGGGCTACATCAGCTTTGGTTCTCTTTGAGTTAATGGAGTACCACCTTCTCGCTCAGCTCTGCCATGGCGTGATTGTTGTGTTCAGTGTATTGTTTCTCTGCTCTAATACCACCATGTTCATCAACAAGTAAGTTAATCATGAATCAGTCATGATTCATTTGTGACATTTTGATTGAGTACGCTGTTTTTGGCTTGTGGCTTCTATCGATCTTGGGTAACTCGTTCAACTTCTTGACATTGGCATACATAGGTAAAGGTTTAATCTTTCATAAAATATAGACTTTTTCTCATGTTTCGCTAAACCTTTTGATCTTTCATAAAGTGTAACATTATCCATATTTGCGTCCACAATTATTAGGTTCATAATTTATGTTTTAACCAGATGTGTTCATGAAATATATATCCATAAGTGCATCCACAAATTTAGGATAGGTGTTTGGTGGATGAGTTCTTGGTGGATAAAGAGGTCGTGGATTGAGGAGTTGTGTATGCTAGTTTCAATGGTGTTACAAAGTTCTTGAACCTCAACCATACATCCACATAAGTTTCAATCCATGTCAATGGCAATTTGTTCATAGATAGTAGTCCACAAACATAAACACCATCTCTATATCGCTCGTCCACACACCACCTATCCACATATCACCTGTCCACGTATCTCCCTCCCATCCACGTATTACCCGTCCACACACGCATCACCCATTAAGGGTAAAATTGTCCACAATCTCTATCTGGCCCACAATAAAGTGTCTCACATGTAGAAAGTGCCTCTAAATGTAAAGAAAAGTTAAAAAGTGACTTTGAGTGTAATCAACTCTATCATCAACATTATTTTATATATATTTATTATTTAACAGCAAATATATAATAATCGAAAAAGGGATTGTACTAACGAAACTTTCAAACTCCAACAAACAGCTCACCAACTTGGCAGTATTTCACCAAACTCAAATAATAAACTATACAGGAAATTAATTCATCAGCCTCAAATTATAATACAGAAAAGGATCAAATAAAATAATATAACATTTTTATATATATTTGTGAATGATTTATTATATATGGTTACTAGTTCCGTTCTCAGAACTTGAAACCAAGGCTGGACCATTTCTTAGCAGAGGACTCTTTCTTAGGAGGTCTTGCGTTTGGATCGATCAGATTCTGTAGCGACTTGGCTTTGTAGTTCCGCGACCGCCCAGCTTCCTTCAAAAGCTCGGCCAAACGCTTCTTCTCGTCCTCAAAATCCGGATTCGCAGTCCCTAGCTTCTCCTCTCTAAGCTTCAGAACCTTCTCTAATATCTCAATCGCATCTTCTATCCTGCAAAAATTACATAGCCATCACAATAACACATGAATATCTTTTCTCATCTGGTTTAACCTGATCAAACCGAACCACAACCGTACCCATAATATTTTAAATCAGGTTTAACCAATTCAACTGAACCAAAACCATACCCAAAATGCTTTAACAAACAAGTATAAAAAGATCATCAGTGGTATGTCAGATAGTTTTCGTAAGACATTATTTATTACCTTCCCATGGCATCGTATGTAGCAGCCAGATTGCTGTAAACACCGAGAGTGTCCTGATCGCATGAACCACGTTCTTGTTCGAGAATCACTCTTGCTTCTTCAAACAGCTCACCAGCCTCATCGATCTTGAAAAGCTGAACGCATGCCAGCCCCATCTGGTTCAAAACAACCCCGAAGAAGGCAGACTTCTCACCCGCTGCCCGCAGCTTTGTCACCGCGCTCTCAAACGCGTTTCTTGCCTCCTCATACCTTCCCAACGTGTAATACATCACTCCCATCCGTGCCTCTAACCCTGCAAATGTGTACATACAAAGCCAAACAAATATAAACCAAAGTTTGCAAATATAACTAAGACTCAGCTTTCTTTTCATTTCCTTGTCTGATCACAATCTACTTGTGTATGAAAAACATCACATAGCATTCAGATCCCTTGTTTCTAGGATTCTTCTACAATATTACTGACGCACTAGCAGTTTGAAGACACAAAGATCAGTTTTTTTAAGACCAAAATCGCACGACATGGCATAGCAATCAAGCTAGAAGAACATATATGGTCTTAATCGATTCTGTTACCTGCAATGGCGCTCTGCTGTCCTGGTTTATCCTCGAGCAATTTCATCGACTTCTGAAGTAGCTTCAACGCTTCCTCAGGTTCATCCACAGACTCATAAATCGCAGAGATCTCTGTTAACCCACCAGCAATCTCCTCAACAGTTGTCCCAGGCACAGGTTTGTTATATATCCTCAACGCATTCTCACAGTAAGACTTGGACTCACGAAGTTTCCCTGTCCTGTGGTAAAGCTCAGCCAATCTAACAAACACTGACGCTACCGTGGGATGCGTCTCGCCTTTAGAGGACTTGAACACAGTGAGAGCCTTCTGGTAGGAGAAGACAGCTTCATCAAACCGGCAAAGCGACATGTAGATGTTCCCAATGCTGACATCGATTGATGCAACCTCAGATTCTTGCCCACTCGCAATCATGGCCATACTGGCGAGGACAAGGTGCTCGAGTGCGTTCTCGTAGTCTCCTTTAGCCTCACAGATGATTGCCATCAGCCTCCTATCAGCTGCCTCCTCAAGTGAAGCGGGTTCACTATGTGCACGGTGGATCTCTAGTGTTTTCTTACATAACTCTTCTGCTTTGTTGAACTGCATTGCCTGAACATAAGCTTCTGCCAAATACCTGACAAAAATTATTTCGTTCAGACAATACACTAGCCATGTAGCGTTGTTTGATTGGATAACTTAAAAACATTCAGACATTATCCACGTGGCATTGTTTTATTGGATAATCAAGAAAAAGACAGAACCTGCAAGTTTCTCCAACTCGTGGATCCGTATCGCCTAGAGTCTGGATCTGGATCTTGAGACCCTCTTCGTAGCAAGCGATGGATCTGTCGATCTGACCTAACATCGACAAGGTATCACCGAGTTGCATATGTCCGGAGAAAGCCGCGAGAGAGTGGTCGGGGCCACGTGTCGGATCGGGAACCTGGATGGCTCGCTCTAGCGGCGGTACTGCTTCATCGAACCGGCCGAGACTGCAGTAAATAGCGGCGAGGACGTGAAGACTCATGGCGAGATCGAGAACAGGTCCGCCTTCGCTTCCGCCGGGGACAGGCGGAGCAGCGGCGGCGCAACATCGCTCGAACGACTTCGTGGCGCGGATCGCGTAGTCTAAAGCTTTGTTTGGACCTTCACCTGAAGCTATGGCGTCGCGAGCGAGCTTGAGGAGGAAAGGGCCGAGATCTGGGTTGTCGAGAGACGGGTCGTCGACGTCTACTACGGCGGCGGAGGAGACGCCCGGTGAGTCTTTTTTCGCGGATCTGCCAGGTGATGGTTTGGATCGAGATGGTGTAGAGGAAGGGGTCTTCTTCATTGGGGTTCGTGGGGGATTCGAGAGCTCGGATCGGGGAGGTTGCGTGTCTGGCACGGCTACACGTAGCGGCGGCGTATCTGCCGGCGTTTTGAGTGAGACTAGGCCTGGCATTGCTGGCATCTATGAGTGTTTGTAAGAGAGAGAGAAAGAAGCAACGACGATTTAGTTTTGGATCCAAGTAGAAGAGAAGGAGAGACGAGTCAGTTAGTGAAAGATGTAAGGGTAATTTCGTAATAAGCTTCAGATTTACAGGAGATAGATAATACTATTGGTTAGTCAATTTCTTGAAAGAAAATTAACAAAAACCAAAATAGATTATGTACTTCTGTATGTTTTCCAACGTTGAGAGAAGTTTTGTCTAATTTCTACTTGTAATACACTTTTTGGTTCAATCTACTTGTACTAGCACACTAGCTATAAAACTTTGAGATTTTTACATAAAATAATATCAAATTTGAGTTTTACACATTGACTAATATAATGGAACTAAATCATACAATTTGGTCTTATGTTACCGAAAATATCCTTAACCAAAAGAGGTGGCATTTGGCTAACACTCTCTCTTCACTTCTTCAGCTGACACTCTCTCTCCTTTCTCACATGTGTTTTTTCTCTGGATTTTTTTTAATGATAACACATATTTTTACTTTCTATAAATTTTTTTATTCTTACAATATTCTTCATTCTATAATTTTTATAAGAAAAATTATTTTATTCTCTATTTTTTTAAGTTTACTCATTTTGATAGAAAAATTGAAATTTTAATAATTTTTATCTGTTAACATAAAATACCTAACGCATGTATTAATATCTACAAATCTATTAGCAATTAACACATCTATTAACACTTACTCCCTCCGTTTCATATTAAGTGTCACTTTAGAGAATTTTTTTTGTTGCAAAATAAGTGTCGTTTTCGCTTATCGATGCAGAATTTATTAATTTTATATTCCAATTTATTTTTCTATTGGTTGAAATATGGTTAGGTGTATAGGTAATTGTGTTTTTATATAGAAAATATGTAAAATTAATTGTTTTCTTAATCCGTGTGCATGATGTCAAAGTGACACTTATTATGAAACAGAGGGAGTATAATACATGTATTTGTTAACAGCTAACACATTTATTAATATATACAAAATTTGTTAACAGTTAATGACTCTATTAATACATCTGGTACATGTATTTGTTAGCAGCTAGCACCTATGTTAACATCTACAAATATTTGTTAACATGTAACACCTTTGTTAATACTTCGGATACTTATTACTAATATTTTTGTTAACATCTACACTATTTGTTAACAACTAACAATTCTGTTAACAGTCGACAATAATAACACCACAATGTTAATTTTATCAGGATGTGATATAATTAATATTATTTTAACTATAAGAATAATATTAAAACATTAATAAACAAAAATTTCACAACAAGAATGTTTTACAAAAAAAAATATAATGCATTAACATAAAATTTGCATAAAAGAAAATTAGAACAATAATATAATAAAAGAGAAGAAAATGAATCAATTGGTGCAAATGGATATAAAGGAGTTGACACAGCAAAGAGTGACTGACAAGTAGCTGACACAGGTCTGGAGGAGAAAATGGTGTTAAGGGTAAAATGATCATTAAATTTAAAAGGTCTTGTCAAATCTAGTACTAATGGGCCAATTATCTCTAAAACTTATATTTTGCGATTTCAACTTAAAGAATTGTTAGCTATAGCCTATATGCACAAACATTAAAGAAAAGAGATTTTAGTCAAAAAAGAGTTTATCATTTTCAACCTATACATTTCAATGTCTCGACTGCAAAAAAAAAAAATATGTATAGGTGTACAAGTCTAGTTTGTAATATTTAACTTCAAACTGAAATTTATATATTAACTTCGTATTGAAATTTATATAGTTGAATTATTTTTATAAATTTCAGATTTATATTGGTTTAAATAAAGAAAATTGACTCATAGTTGATTTCTTTTTATAACAAAATAGCTTTGAGATTTGATTTTGCTTCTGATGTAATAATATGTAAATATATTTATTGTAAAATGCATATACCTATTTAACTTTGTTTAGGTAGAATACTAAATAAATAATAGAAAATTAAAAATCTTTGTCAGGAAAAACTATTGTGTGACGAGCCGTCTATTAATGATATTATGTCATGAGAGTAAGTAAATACATACATGAAAGAGTTATTTGTATAAAGTGCCCTATTTGGCACCTATAATTAGAGATTTGCCCATGATGTGATAATCACTTTTTTTTGGACCATTTTGCCCTTCTTCACACTCTCTCTCCTTTCTTTGACTGTCTCTCCTTTTTTTCTCTTCAATCCCTAATTATTTTACAAATCTCTATCATTCTATATACAATTAAATTTTAAATTTCATTATTTTTTCATAAGTGGCTTTGAATCCTCAAATTTTTCACCTTTTTTTTTCTCTCCAATCCCTAATTATTTTACAAATCTCTATCATTCTATATACAATTAAATTTTAAATTTCATTATTTTTTTCATAAGTGGATTTGAATCCTCAATTTTTTGATGATATCAATTTTCTGGGTTTTAGATTCGACGTCGTGTTAGCGGTTAACAAATATTGTAGACGTTAACAGAAGTGTTAGTTGTTAACAATTATTTTTACGCTTCGCGTTAATAAATGTGTTCGCTGTTAACAAATATTGTAGACGTTAACAGAAGTGTTAACTGTTAACAATTATTTTTACGCTTCACGGAAATAAATGTGTTGGCTGTTAACAAATATTGTAGACGTTAACAGAAGTGTTATATGTTAACAAATGTTTTTACGCTTCGTGTTAATGAGAGGAAAGAGAAAGGGCATTCTCGGCATTTTCTTGCCAAATGGTTGTGTCAGTGTCCTTCATGTCCAATCAATGGTATTTTGCTAATTTGAGCTTCAAATATGGGTAGTTAACTAAATCACTCTACATGAAAAGCAATGTTTGTATCAGATAACTTGACTGAACGCCTTCTTGGAAAAAATATATAGGTCGAAAATTATATCCAGTTTAGAAAAAAAAATATAGATCAAAAATTATATTTAGTTTAAAAAAAATATAGGTCGAAAATTATATCCAGTTTAGAAAAAAAAATATAGGTCGAAATTATATCCAGTTTAGAAAAAAAAATATAGGTCGAAAATTATATCCAGTTTAGAAAAAAAATATAGGTCGAAAATTATATCCAGTTTAGAAAAAAAATATAGGTCGAAAATTATATCCAGTTTAGAAAAAAAAAAATTATATACTACATTTGCCATATTTGAGCTATTTTGATGAAAATGAATTTTAGAAGGTTTATATAAAATTTGACCAGGCTATTATATTGAGTCACTATCCGGCTGTGAGAAACTTGAATACTGCCATATGAAGTAATTTTTTTGTTGTTATCGTTTGCCAATTTTAAAACATGTGATTTAAGATTCTGTGTAATCGAATCTAAACTTGTATAAAACTAAGATTTAACATTGTATGAATGTTACAAAAAAAAGAACATTGTATGATATATCCAAACTAAATTTTAAATGATGCTAGGAGGCGGTATTGGTTCATGTACTTTAGAGTATTTATAAATCCATATAATATTTACAAATCAATGTAAAATATATTGATTTTCAAATCTAACATATAAATTTGTATTTGTATTTACAAATCCGGAAGTTTTCTCTCGGATTTGAGTCTTTGTATTTTTAACAAAGAAATCCATGCAAATCCGTTATGAAATCAAATCCATTAGTAAATTCGGATGATTGAATAACACCTAATTTAAATTAGAATTTATAAATCATAAAACTAATAACACATAATTTCAATATGAATTTTAAAATTATAGAACCAATAACATTTGATTTAGTTTAGATTTCCAAATCTATTAAAATGCAAGAACCAATAACCCCACTAAATGATTTGCGTAATTGTTATTGGTACAAAGTTATCAACAGTGGTTTTGTGATAATATGTTACATATAATCTCTTATTATTATTTATGAGTTTAAAAGTTTATCAGATACTGTGTTTTTATTAACATTTTCAAATTCTTTTACATCTATTTACGCTTTCATAAGTTAATACATAAACAAACATGCCACAGATGTGGTACGCTAGTGGTTTAAACGCATTTGGTGATGTTATTATACTTCTAATTTAAAATCTGGTGTAAATAATAATTTACACTGTGTTATTGATATCAGCAAAAGTTGGCTTTCGGTAAAAAAAGTTAGGGTCTAAAGGTCCAACTCATCTTATATTACAACGCACAATAAGAATCTTCAAGAACAAAAATACACACAATAAAATTTGTCAGCTAACAATACACAATCATAGACTAAAAATAATAATTGACAATACATAAGGAAGGATAAAAGAAGACTAAAGAATATGATGATTCTTCTTGACAAAAAAAAAAAACGTATCAATCATCATACATTCTTCTATCCTCCCTGTCACCGACTCCCTTTTCCTTTTCATTGGGCTTTTGCAAGGTGTAATTTTGCTATTTGATATCGGTTTGGTCTGTACATGCGTCATCCGGTGTTGCGATAATGTGTCACACCAGTGGTTGCAGTTGTAGTAAGTCACACAAAAACAAAATCCGACGTCTTTAACAAATCGTTCCAACGAGTAATGGAATAGAAGATAAGCTCGTTCCAGCTACTAAAGAACGGCTTCTTGTTCTTTTGGCCAATAAAAATGCCAGCTCGTTCCAACCAATAAATAAAATACAGTATTTATTAATCACAACAATAAATAGGTGGAATAGAATAAAAAACGAGAACCTAACCAGCTCAGTTTGCTGTTGTGCGAATCCAGTTATCATGTGTTAAGATACGTCTGACAGTTCATGCCATCATAATTAGGAGCACACTTTCTATACAATTATAATGAGGAGCACACTTTCTACACAGTTATGATTTACTTAACTATCTTAATCATTCTATTAAACCATTACTAACTTCTGAATTTTCCTTTATTGGAAAGTATAGCAGATTAATACTTTAGTTTGAATAATACAAAATTACATATAGCGAGGGCATAAATACTAAATGGACATTATCACCAAAAAAAAGAGATGATAAATCTTTGTCTAAGGTTGAGATCAATAAAAATTCTGATCTTTCCTTGATCGGAATAAATTTTCCTTATGTTCTTATGATTATGGTTTTTTTCGTGGATTAGCTAAAAACCATTTGATCTTAGAGTGTTTCTCTTCTCTTTTCTGGTTGTGCTTATATTCTTAATTCAAAAAGGAATCAATCTATGTTTCTCATAGATTAAATATAGTATCCTAGAAAATTAAGATTATGTGATTTTGATTATGCTTTGGCGAGTTAGTTCAAAATCAGATATGTTGAAGGTGTCATAAAGAATGTTTTTCGAAAAGGTTTTGTGATTATCACTTATTCACTTAATTTTTCCACCGATTAAAACATCTAGCAAGTTGAGGAATGAACCTTTGGGACGGCGAAGCATGAAGAAGGAGTATACAAGAGGAATCAAGCAAAACATGATTGGAGTTCGACAGTTTCATCAGGCTGATTTTTTTTCAGCAAAAGTCTCTCTTCCTTATTTCAAGAAGAGATGAAGCAATAGCAGGACATATGCTTTTCATGCATCCATCCTTATGCCTAGCTATCTGAGTTCATTGGATTAATATCTTTTTGTAATAATGTGGGTTCCTTCTGCTTGTATTTAAAATATCTCTTGAGTCTTTAATAGAAATTAAGATAGCTATATTGAAATATCATATAATTTTTTTTACAGCCGGCGAAAGAAAACAAACTAATTTGGAATTCATCAATGGAAAGTCAACAAAAAATCGAACAAAAATGAAATTTAGATAAATGAGTTTCTTTTTGCATATTATCGCCCAATGCCATGTGATGACTTTGGCTTTGATGATTGGACCAACCATACAACCAAGTTAACAACTATGTCTATAGAAAACAATATTGTGACACAAGTGTTAGAGACGGGTTTCATTTCACCCCAAACTTGGTCCAAGAATCCATTCTACCACCACTAGCCCATCTTGAGGTGAGAGAATGGTTCACGCGACATAGTCAAACCAAAATATAAAGAAGATCGAGGCATTAAAGGTGATCAGAAAGGCACATGATACTCGCTGGAGATCACATCGCCGCTATGGTCAACCTCTAGCATCTACAAAAGAAAAGCCAAGGGGAAGGAAAAGGGGATCCAAATTTCTTTATATCAAAATTATAATCTAATACCTTTGCACTCTCTTCTTCTTGGATACTTTTTGGGTCTCCATAGTTGTATCAGTTCACATTATCAATAAAACACACATTTTCATACTAAATTATCAATCAATATACTTTTAAATTTTGAGAACCATTATTTGGCGCTAGAAGGAGAAGGGGTAAATTCACATAAAAAAAAACCTCTGGAGATTGAGAAACACAGTCCACAATGAATAGAGCTAACACATCTAACGTGACGGGAATATTGAACAACAACAATCCCCATGGCAGATTACCACAACTTAAATATGATGAAAATCCAGTCACTCAGCAGTCTGGGGTGCAACAGTTCGGCCCGAACATAAGTCCTATCATTTCACCACCATATCTACCAGCGGCACCGACACCTTACTATCCCAAGTAATTGTTTACGACATGTTCTTTCTAGCTTGGTTCAACGTGCATAGTAGCATGATACCACATGGAAACATGCACAACAACCTCTGGAACAAATCACCGAGACTCAAGCGGATCAGCACGCACGAATCAGCACTCTACTGGAAACACTTCTCTAGGAGGATGAACAACTTCAACATAAGTCAACAGATCATAGAGCAATCAGGAATCAATCCCAAATGAAAAAGTAACGATCTTAGAAGGTGAGATCAACTACCAAAGGAGAAACTTAGCAAGAACCCATGTCAAACTCTGTCTGATGAAATCTCAGATCCATAGAGCCACAACTTGGCCTCTGAAAATGACAAGGACACTGAAGAAACACAAAGGATGCTGTTCACAAATAGTATCACCAGCACTCCCATCCCAAATATCAAGTTCAAGTTTCACCCAAACAATGGAAAACATACACCCATGCTCGCATGACTTCTTTTTGCATCGCTATGGAGCGAACTCGCTTCAACGATCGAGAATAGTACTTTGACTACTGCAAACTTTTCATCAAAATCTGGCTGGAGTAGCTCTTAATTGGTTTTCACAATTGGAGGCAATTACTGCCAAAAACTTCAGCTAGCTATAAACGGTGTTCATATAGAAAGGAGCTTCTGATACCGACTTATGTACGATGTCCCAAAAAGAAGATGCATCACTGCGCTCTTCATTGGATGGTTAAAAACTGTCCTCTCCAATATCATCGTAAGCGTTGGTCCGCGATACCCGCGGTACAAAATTCCTTATGGCACAAGTCATGCTCATTAAGAACTTTTACTTAACAAACCGACTACTCTGGAAGACGCTCTCCAGAGAACCTCAAATATATGGAAATGGAAGAAGAAAGAAAGCCCTTGCTGAAAAAACACACCAACGTCAAAATCTAAAGATAAGGCACATGAAGAAAATGATGAACAGCAAAGAAGACGTGGAGGAAAAGAGACGGATGTTCTTCCACAGATCTGACATGTAAGGTGAGCAAAGGAAACTAATTTGATGATAGCACGACGAAACAAACTTGAAAATGTTGCTCAGACAAGTCAAGATCGAATACGTGGAACAGAGAAGAAGCGAAAGAGATAAAACCAAAAAGTTTTGCAACTTCCACAACATGGAAGGACATACAAATCAAGAATGCTATGGCTTCTGAAATTACCTATATTCCAAATTTCATGTAAAAAGAACTGTCACAACATGAAGAATCTATGCCAAAAAGTCACGATGACACAAATGCTCACAAGAGAGATCACGAAACAAGAATCTCGGACACAACATGTTCACGAACCTCAAAAAAATGAGTCAATATGATAAGGGAAGAAACCCTCTTTTTTGATGATTCAGTGCACACAATCAAAGGATATGATAGGCAAGTAATTTGCGTATCATAGAAGCTCCAGAGAAAATAGAAGATGTTGCAGTCATCAAAATCACAAAATAGGAGACTGAATATGGATTAGCCGCACAATGTCGCATTTTTCAAAGAGATAATGCTAATTGGTTGCGAGATTCATTAGTTGACACTAGCAGCTCATTAAATGTGATTTACATAGATACACTGGAAAAGTTGGAACTAACAGGCTTCAACGGTTTGTACAAAGGCCCTTAGGACCATAATAATTCCGATCTATATCGGCAAAGTCATGTTGGACACAAATTTTACAATCATTGACACACCTTGGATCCATAATATGATAGCCGTCCCACCAATTTATCATCAATGTATCAAGTTCTCAGCCGCTGAGGGAATAACAACAATACACAGAAGCCAGAAGGCAGCAAGATTATTCTACATAAACGAGCATCGATACATGCGACCTAATAAACAACAACCATAGCTTGGAGAAAAGCAAAGTAAGCGAAAATGACAAATTTGTAGAATATCCAAAGCAAATTGGAGCATATATTCTCTTTTAAATGGTTCCTTGAACCTCATACTTTGTAAAAGGTGAACTACGACAAGGCTTGGTACCATTCATAATATGTAGGCAACCCATTCTGGGTATAACTATTAATAATATCAAAATCCATTTTTATTTCAGAAAAAAAAATTGGCTCTAGCTAGGCTATTTACGAGATCTTTAGTTGTACCTATCTATGAGCCCCTAAGCTCTTCCTATTTACGAGCTCCTCAGATCTACCTATTACAAAATCCCTTTGATTTAGAGCTCTTTAGCTCTTTACGTCATGGATTTGGTCAAACAATAACCGATCTTTTAGCGTATCTCCCATAGGTGCCTTGGTAAAACTACACCCTCGCCATGAGCAGAATCTTTTGAGTTCACTCATTGTGTCTCGCTTGAGCTTAAGAACACCTATTTTTAATAGAAAGACAAGCTCTTCCGTAAACCCTTGAGAAATACAGAAACAACCAAGCATCCTAATAACACTCAAGTGGGTATAGAGTAAGCTGAATCACTTGCAGCTAAAATCAATAGTGACAGAGGGTAAGCTGAACTCATTTTGCACCTAGTTTTAATCCAGAAATAAGCCAGAACTTCATGCATCCGGTGTTGTAAACTACATAAAAAGTCTTGGCAAATACTATTTCAAACATAAATACAATATTTCAAGTAATAAAGCCAAACAAATACTAAAAGTGAACAGTAATTTGATTAAGAAAACAAAGTTATTGGATAAAATCTCTCCCATGCATGTTCATGGAATAAAATCCTCCCGGGTATTTCAAGATATTCAAGAAAAATAACAAAGATAAAAAGGTTTGAGGCCTATTATTGACCTTAATCAGATATGGCAGCAGCAGAGGCATCCACATCGGAGATAGAGGAGAGGTTCAAGAAGAACTGATCAATAAACCAAAGGCTCCTCAGCAGTCACTGTGTCGGTCATGTCTTGGTGAGCTGAAGGATCCTTGAATCGATCATCCCCGAACTGGCGATGATTCCCAACCTAGTCGGTCTCGATCCCAATCTCTTTGTTGCCGACATGCTGCAGCTCAGAAATTTGTGCCAAAGGCAGGATATTACAGCTTTAGACATCAAAAACATGGGAAACCTTAAGATCCCTCTCTGGAACTTGTAGGATGATCTCCATCTCGTCGATCTCTGGCTGAAATTCCTTGAGAGACTGTGCCCATGTCTCTTTTTCCTTCTCTAGACCTGTGAAATCCATCTATGTCATCTCGTTGATCAGACTGGTCTGACCGACCACTTAGGACATCAACAATGTGTTCTCTCAAAAACGCTTATCATCGACCATAGCTCGTGTAATCTTATCGAAATGCGGCTTGTATTAGCTCAGGGAGCCCATTTTCATCCTTATGTATCTCTTTTTTCTCTCGATGCATTAAGTCTTTGGAGCTCCTCCTCAAGTGCTCTCAGAGCCAGTTCGAGATGATCGCCGATCAGCTCATTCGCCTTCCCAGTGTCTTCTAGATTATTTATGAGATCGGCCTCGCGTTGCTCATTTGCAACCTTGGACTGACCCGTGACCCGCTTTACGCCCTCGATACAATCCCGAAGACCTGATTCTTTGAGTTTACCCTCCAAAGAAACATTGCGAGTGGACACCTCCTGGTTCTTATTTCACTCTGTCTTCAGCGCATCCCAATAATGGAAAGCCTCCATCTCAGCTGCAGCCATCTTCCCCGATCTTCACGAACCTTCTATTTGTAGAACAAGCGGTTGCGATTCACCCAACCTATAAGCTACAAAAGACAAAGTTCGTACCGAAGAGGTAAATAAATAATCACTTAAAATAGAAAACTGCAAGAAGCAATTACCTTGGTGATGGCCTGACACACACCCTCGTAGGCATTGTTTCAGAGAACTTCTACTCTGGAAAGTTAAGATCGCCAGCTAGAGGAATAATACGATGAAGGCGCACACAAGCCTTCCCATTAGTATGCATAGAATTATTTTCCGGGAACTCAAAAGAGATGACATACTCCCCTTTTCGAGTAGAAGACGATGGAGGAACACAAGAGCTTTGTCTGTCGTCCGCCCTAAGCCTCTTCGAAAAAATAGTTCTCGGCCTCCAGAGTTAGGAGCAAAGCATTTACTTAAGTTCGTCTCCAAAATCTTCCGACGCTCTCTATCGGAGGGCGTAGGTACAATTGAAGACCTCAGAGAATCTCTTCAAGATCTACAATTTGAGCCTGTCCTCTGATGTTTCGCATTGAAAGAATGACGAGTGGCATCTGTAGAAACTTTCCTCACCACAGATTACAATATAGAACCCCTAGAAGATGGAGGAGGTGGAGGAAGTGTCAGAGGAGGCATCAAAGTTTCAGCCTCACTAGGCACATCAGCAAACTCATCAATCGCAAAAACCCTGAAACTACCCTCGGAGCCTCCGGTTCATCATTTCTCACAAGATAACTAAGCTTAGTAGTCTCAGATAGAACAACCGTATCACCGACTATTTCAAGAGAAACCTCTTGACTCGTTTCACTGGTGATGGCCCACTAAGCTGGTGCATTCCGAGCAGCCTTGTCGTTCTACTCCCTTTTCGTAGTAAACTCAGCCATCCTCTGAGCAAGATCAGGAATAACAACAGTCAGATGCAACATGGTGAAGTAAGAATATCTGCGGAGAGAAACTAGCACAAAAGCATCAAAGAACTTGTAAGATCAGACACTACAAGAAAACTCGGCATTTACTAGGAAATTTTACTAGGAAAATATTTCCTCGTACATTTACTACGGGTTTACTTCTGTTTTACGAGGAAAACAAGAATCCTCGTAAACGTACGAGAAAACCGTTTCCTCGTAAAGCCGTAGTAAACTTACGAGGAAACTACGTGGCAAAAGAACATTTCCTTGTAATTTCGTAGCAAAACTTTTCCTCGTAAAGTCCTAGTAAAACATTACTACGAAATTAGGAGGAAATGTTCTTTTACTTTAAATTAGCGAGGAACTAGCTAGAAAATATCTATTTTAAATCTAAAATGTGTTTTGTACCTACTTTTCCTCATAATTTCCTAGTACATATTCAGATTCGAAAATTTCTATAAATACCACCATTTGTGATTCATTTCAAACACACAAAAAAAAACAGCTTTGAATTTGAGGTTTAGGTGTAGAAGAGGTTTGGAGTTTGGTTGTAGAAAATGTTATAAGTTAAGGAAGTTGTGGTTTGGTGTTTGGGATTTCAAGTTTAGAGATTTACAAACTCTTTCCTCATAAAACCCTAGTAAAAGAAAACATGGGACTCGCGGTTTCCTCATAAATTCCACGTAGGTTGTTTCCTCGTAAAGTCCTAGTAACATGATTACTAGGACTTTACGAGGAAACCTAAACGCGGGACTCGCTGTTTCCTCGCAAAGTCCTCAAAATGGAAAACGCGGGACTCGCTATTTCCTCGTAACATTATTAGGACCTTATGAGGAAACAAAAGTCCCTATATAAACTCAAGCCATCCGATTTCTCTCATTTGTAGCAATCTTCTCTCAAAATCCTCTTAAGGTACTCTCTAATTCCTAGTTAAGTGATTATATTAGGGAATTTAGATTAGGTGGTTAGTTTAGGGAATTTAGATTAGGTGGTTAGTTTAGGGAATTTAGATTAGGTTGGTTTACTTTTTAACTGTTTTTTAAATGATACGAGAATTAATGTTTTAATTTTTAACAAAAAAATTTAGATGCCTAGACAGAGCAAGCTTGCTAAGGCTAAGAGGCCTCTTTAGGGGAGTCATTACGGAGATATTTTCGGTCGTGAGCTTGGCGCATCATCTTCTTCAGCTCCCGATTCGGGATGGCGGAAGTGTTCCCGAGACTCGGGGAGTTTCTCAGGCTCCCCGGTTTGATCCACCACCTCCTCCTCCTCCTCCACCGGCCGCCGGGGTTCATCCCGATTTGGAGGTGCGGTCAAACGCTCTGTAGTTTAGTTTTTTTAACGACCAACATCCGTAGTTTAGTTTTTTTCTTTTTAATTATATATTATGAATTTAAAACTTAAATATTTAGTTATATATAAAATATTTTGTTATTTATTTTTTTTATTTATAATTTGGATTCTTTAATTTAAAAAAAAAATATTATTTATATTTATTTTAATTATTATTTTTAATAAGAAAAAACGTTTCGAGGTAAATTCCTCGTAAACATTTCAAAGTAAGGTCCTCGTAAAAGTTTGAAGTAAATTCCTCGTAAAGCATTACGACGCGCTTACGAGGAAAAGTATTACTACGACCATACGAGGAAAGCTTACGAGGACTTTACGAGGAAATAATTATCCACGCGTTTATGACGAAATGTTTCCTCGTAAATTAACTAGGAAATTACGAGGAAAAATGCTTTACGATGAACGATTCACGACAAAGCGCGTTTCCTCGTAATTTCCTAGTAAATGGTTCTTTACTAGAAAATTACGAGACAAAGCCGTCCTAGTAAAACTTGTGTTTTCTTGTAGTGAGATGCACATATAGGAAACACAAGGAAAGAGGGAAAAACTCACCGAAAAAGTGACGTGAAAAGCAAGAACTTCGCTAAATACTACAAGAGAAACACACAATAAGTAATGAAATCAAACACCGAGCACAATCGTTCACATTACAAAAACCCTAAACATCATAATCTCAAGACCAAGGATATCAACAGAGGCAACAATTCCAATAATTGAGCACAATATCTGAAAGAAAAACCCCAAAACAGCAATGAAAACATTTGAAGAACAAAAGATAAAGGATGATCAAACTAAAATCTCTATAAAATACGATGGAAACAATATCGAACAAACAAGAAGACCATTTTTTTTTCTTATAAAACAAAAAAAAGTAAGAGACAAAGACGGAAGAGAAGCAGTTTATACTCCAAAAATTGGGAACCGCAAAAGGAAATGATTGTTGCTACAAAAAGTTCAATTTCTAATGAGGGAAAATCAAATCCCTTTATTTACATCAATCAAGTCTCATAGGTACTTCGTCAAGTCGGAATCTCGAACCTCGTTTTAAGATTCATAAACCACCGGTCTCACATACATCACCCAAGTCAAAATCAACACATGACCTATCTAACGACCTTAAACACGCCGGACTCCTGGGGGCTATCATTGAAGCGACTTTCACCCCATACAAACTCGGTCTAAGAACACGGTCTAACACAACAAAGGTCCAAAAGAAGACAATAAATCCACAAAGGTCAAAAATCCATCCCGACCTGAGAGAATGATCCAAGCCAAGCTAACATAGTCAAACCAAAACGTAAGAAGATTGAGGCATTAAAGGTTTTCATAATAGCAGATGATACTCACCGGAGATGATGTTGCCGTTATGGTCCATCTCTAAGCACCAAGGAGAAGGAAAGGGGGATTTGAAATTCTTGATATGGAACATATAGTGTAATACCTTTTTACTCTCTCAAGGGAGGGGGGGGGTTATTGGTAGTTGAATTTGAAAGGTATTATAAAATTTGTAGAATCTATTGTTATTAGTTTATGAATTTTTAAAATCTTATTAGAATCCTTTGTCATTGGTTTATGGATTTTTAAATTCCATGCAAAATCTTTTGTTATTCAAAAAGTTTAGTTTTTATTTGACTTTGTAATTCTATTAAACTCTCTTGTTATTGAGACATAAATTCTCTCTAATTTTACTCATAACACTCAACTTTACAAATATCATCTATACTCATAAGATTCTTAAAATCTATGTAACAAAAACACAAATATACAAACACAAAAAGACTTTTTTTTTACATTTTTATTATAAAGTGAAAAATCAATGTAAAAATAAATTTAAAGATAAAAGAAATTAGTAAAAATAACATATTTTTAATAATAATTCTTTCATGAAATATCACTATTTGATATTAATATAAATCATGAGAAAATTCATAGGTGGATCTTAAAAAACTTTATAACAAAATCAAACAAGAAGAATCAAAATGTCAAAATATTAAAAAATCAATTTTTTATTTTAATATCAAATAGTTATATTTCATGAAACAAAAAGTTTTAATAAATTAATAAAAAGATAAGTTTGGAAAGAAAAATATATATGGAAATATATGATAATCAATAGTAATCAATGACAATTTATACAATACATTAGGTAAAAATTCATCAAAACTATTTAACTTTTAAAAATCTGTTAACTCTTAAAATTTTCAAATTCCACACAAATTCTATTTCTAATAGCCTCTTCCCCCCTTATTTTCGGATACTCTTCGGGTCCCATAGCTGTGTTAGTTCACATTATCAATAAAATACACATTTCGCATACTAATTCAATGACCAATAATTTTTATTAAATTACTTCTCATTCACGTTATCGTAATTTTACACCATATTTTCTAAGTGTTTTTCGAGATTCATCAACAAGGACAATGAGTAATTTGATCTCTAACATTTTCAAAATAAGATTGTTGAGAAAGGGTGAGACAAGTTGGTTTTGGAAGACGCAATTTAAAATACGATCTTTCGAGGATTGTTTTAGTTAATACTCCCTCTATTTTAATAAATACGTAATTTTAGCAAAAAAAAATTATTTCACAATATAAGATGTTTATATTATCTAAAGCAACTTCTATGATTATTGGGTATTACGTACAATCCAATAATACATATTTTTTTTTAATTGGTTGAACTTATATATTAAATGTTACCTTTTTCAAAATAACATTTTTTTAATATTATACTAAAACTACTTACCTATCGAATATGAATATGCTATACAAGAAAGTAAGAAAAGTCTTCATCATCTTGTTTTCAATCACCCTTCATATATGACAGTTTGATGTTAAGTTCTACAATTACTTCTTCCACATACAGTAGATGAAAAGAAATAGACGTGGAACGTGGTAATATTCAAATAAATCTTGCTATCAAAACATAATTTCATCCAACATGAGACGATCCTTTACTTCTCATATAATCTATAAGTTCATCCACATAACGGATATTCTCATCCTTGTTCCCAAACAAACCTTTCATCAACTTTGCCTTTGCTCTTTTTAACTCCCCTGCATCATCAATCATAGCTAATCTAACCGAGTCAGCCACTGAGTCATAATCAAACGATCCATCTCTCTCATTTCTTGGGATCTCAACACCAATTCCCTTTCCTTGCAGCAACCTCGTATTCAGTCCTTGCTCATTCAACACTGGAAGAAAAATAGGAACTCGTCCGAACCCTAACCCTTCCACCACCGAGTTCCAACCACAATGCGTCAAGAACCCACCCACTGACTCGTGACTCAGTATTTTCACCTGCGGAACCCATCCAACATGAACCATGCCTCGTCCCCCGACTCGTTCCTCGAACCCGTCTGGAATCAATGGTTCCGACCGAGTCGGCTCGATCCTTAGAGCCCAAAAGAAAGGCACTTTTGACTTCTCCAACCCAAGAGCCAGCTCAGCGAGTTCCTCTCGAGGAAGACTCGCTTCAGTACCTAAAGACACGTACACTACTGAGTTAACTCGTTGCTTGTCAAGCCACTCCTTTATACAAACCCATGTAGCATCACCATCGTCATCATGATCTTCGCGAACCGGAGGGAGAAAACCGGTCGGAAAGACCGGTTTTTGATACAAATCACGTAGTAAACCAAACCACTCCGGTTCAAATTTCGGACAGCTACGTACAAAAACCGCATCGCTCTCACCAATCGAGTAACCAAACCGAACTGAATCAGAGATTCCGGTTACATCTTCCTCTGTCTTCTCAACGTACCTTGTAACCTCATGGTAACGAAAGACGATGTCTGACTCAAACGGGATCCAAGGCGGAACCACCGTGAAGTCTTCCGGCGTAGTTCTAGCATCCTCTATGAGCGAGGAAGGCGGTCCCATGAAACAGAGAGCTGAAGCGTTAAAGAGGCTGAAGAAAGCTTTCTTGATTCCGAGCTCCGTGGCAACCGAAGGAAGCCAGTGAGAAGCGTAGTCATATATGATCCAGTTCGGAGACGAACGTCGGAGAAACTCTGTTAATGGCAGCTGGAGAAGATCGAAGGCGGATTTGAGAGACTGTTGGTTGATGTATGGTACGTCCATGGAAGATTCTGAGGAAGGAGGTAAGTTGGGGAAAGGAGGCAGAGGGAAAGAGACGAATGTTATGGAGGAAGAGAGATTTGGTGGTAGTTTGGGAAGTCTCTCGATGTTTCTTGGTGTTGATATGAAGGAGACTTTGTGACCCTTTTGAGCAAGTAACTTTGAGGTATTGAGAAAAGGAAGAAGATGCCCCATAGCTAGCCATGGGAACATGGCTACGTGAAGAGCTTCGTCTTCTTTCTTCTCCATTTTTGCTAATCTCTGCATTTCCAATAATTATCCACTGAGAAAGAGTAACTTATATAATAAAGTTTTATATGTATGTCAAAACAAAGCCGCCGATAAAGAAAAAAAAAATGCAAGTTGACAAAGAAAACTACAACGTGAGAACTGCAAGTTGACAAGGAAAACAATAACTGGGAAAATTCTTATATTAGAGCAAAATATTATTGATGGTGTTGTAAATAAGAAGAGAAAACAAAGAGTGAATAATGAATTCTTTATATAGACATATAATAGAAATTTTAATTTGGGGAGCAAGTAGAATTTGGAAAATAAATAAACTTAGGTAACCAAGTGAATAAAGAACTTTATATATTAGACATCACATAATATTTAGAGTCAACTTCTTTTTTGCCCTTATATCTTATAAAACGATTTCTAACGACTAATTCTAATTAATAATATAATATGTTATGAAACCATTATATGGATCACTCATAATCTTAGGCCCATCCGAAGTTCGCCCCATTGATGTATCAGCCATAGGCCCATCTATGTTCTTAGGCGGTTTACACTTATGTATGTTTTCCATTTATGTTATGCATATTTATTCCTATATAAACACATCCTTATGATATGAATAAAGCATCCTTTCATAACACGTTATCAGCACGAGTAGTCTCTAAGAAACCCTAAGCTATTCGCCGCAAACCCTAGTCTCTCTCTAAAAAGGAAATATCGACCAAGAACCTTAAACCTATAACCCGGCGCCTCCCTTCTTCTTTCTCATCTGTTTGCAAGATCAAACCTATAGATAAAAAGCACTAAACCTCTAGTTACTAACCGCGACCCTTGTTCTAAGAAGAAGAACCCTAAAGGAGTCTGTTCGTGAGGTGCAAAGAAGGTCCAAGGCAACCGACGACCCGTGAGGCGTGTAGCAGTTCCTAGGCGGCTTGTAGCTCGTGAGGAACAACTCCCGAATCCCTCTCTAAGGTAGTCCAGTCAGATCCAAAGGTGTTCTAAAGTAAAGAAAAATCAAAACTCTAAAGATATAAATTGGATTGCTTAAAAGTATAAGAACCCTAGTTTAAACCTAGTTGCAATCGGTTTATATATGAGTTTAAAACCTTAGAATTTGATCAATCAATTGCTTAAAGAACAATCTATAATGTTATATCTTGCTTGATTCGTTTGATGACAAACCACGAGTTGAATCCGAATCATCTAAGGGCCTTGAAACCCTAATTACAACTTGTTCAAAATCGGTTTTGTTCTTTACATGATTGATGTTTTGTTTATGCATTGAAAACCTAATCCTATTGTCAATCAAAGGGCCTTGAAAACCCTATTTTGATTCGCCCATCACATGATAGGTTGCTAGAAAGTTGTTTCTCATACTTGGTGGAAACCCTAGCCGATAACTTTGCACGAACCCTAGAACCATATTTTCCTTTTTCCGTTTAATTTGATGCATTGCCGAGTTTGATGTTTTTGGAATGTTTCCATATTTGTTTGATTGAGAGTTTAAGTTGATAGAAATAAAATGAAAACCTAAATCTCGAATTTGGAAAGTTTCCTAAAGACATAAGACCTAAAATTTGGAAAATATGAGACTTTAAGAAAATTTCCATTTTGGATTGTTTCCATATTGCTTGTTTGAGAGTTTAGGTTGATAGATTGATTGTAAACCCTAAATCTCAAAATTGGAAATTCTCTAAAGTTATAAGACCTAAAATTTGGATGATATGAGAATTTAGGAAAATTTCCATTTTTCAAACCTTCCATTTTTGAAAGTTTCCATTTTGAAAATTTCCATTCCTGAAATTTCCATATTCAACATTTCTATTTTTGAAAATTTCCATTTTTGAAAGTTTCCATTTTTGACTTTCATGAATGTTAGGGTGATAGATTGATTATACATACAACCATGAACTTGAAATTGGAAATTTTAAAGGATAAACCCTAAAATATGGATTGCTTGAAATTTTAGGAAAGTTTCCATTTTGATGATCTTATGAAAGTTAAGATGCTAGATTGCTTGTGATTACACTCACATGAACTTGAAAACTTAATATTCTCAGACCTAAAATTTTGATTGTTTGAGTTCAGGAAAATTTCCATTTTTGATTTTAGGAAAATTTCTATTTTGATCATTAGGCAATATTTCCATTTTGCATGGTCCTGGTCGAACCGTCCCACCCGACCCCGACCTGGTCGACCCATCCGTCCCATCCCGACCACAATCAATCAAAAGGCCTTGAAACCTTAACCCGAATATTTAAAGTGTTAAGATGATCATTGTAATGCTTCTTGGCCGCATATGAATACTTGTTTGATCATATATATTGCTTGTTTTGATCATACCATTTGCTTGCTTATTGAATCCTAAGATGACCTACATATGATTTTCAGATGTCGAACATATGCAATCTCGACTATGCTGCCCTGCGTCTCTCAGCAGACAATTACTTGCAGTGGGCGCTTGATACAAAGATCAACCTGAAGTCTAAAGGACTCGGTGATTGCATCCTTGATGACAATCAAGACAATTAGAAAAACAAATACAAGGCAATCCTGATCATTCGCCATCATCTCACTGAAGGTCTTAAGGACCAATATCTTACCATTGAGAATCCTCTGGACCTTTGGCGAGCACTAAAGTCCAGATATGATCACCAAAGGACCGTGCTATTGCCAAAGGCCACATATGAGTGGAGAAACCTCAGGATCCAAGACTTTAAGTCTGTGGACGATTATAACTCAGCGCTCTTTAAGATAGTCTCCAAATTGAGACTATGTAGTGAGACTGTATCAGAGAAGGATCTACTTGAAAAGACCTTCTCCACATTCCATTCGAGCAATGTGTTACTACAGCAGCAATACCGAGAAAAAGGTTTTACCACCTATGCCGATTTGATCTCTTGCTTATTGCTAGCCGAGACAAATAATGAGTTGCTAATGAGAAATAGTGAGTTGAGGCCTCCTGGTTCTACGCCATTACCTGAAGCCAATAAGGCCGTTGGAGATAAGAAAGAAAGCAACCACGTCCAAGGAACTAAACCACACGGTCGAAACCGTGGTCGGAAAGGACGTGGTCGACATGGGAAAACCGCGGGTAATCAATCCTCGGGTAACCAATGGAACAGGTCTGGTCGACCCATGAGCAATCGTGGATTCGACCACGGACCCAGGAACAGTCATGGTCGAGGGCGAGGACGAGTTGGTATATCCAAACCACCCCACTCGACCAAAACCGTCTGCCTTAGATGCGGCATGGATAACCACTGGGCCAAGACTTGTAGAACCCCCAAACATCTTTTTGACCTTAATGAACAAAGCTTAAAGGGGAAGCACCCAGAAGCCCATATGGTCCACGACGAACATGGTGATTTTAACCCTGAAAAGGATGATCTCATGGATTTTGAAACTTCAGATTCCTTGAAATAAAGACCTAAAATTTCGACATTATATCATATTGTTTGCTTTACTCTATTGTTTTATGACTTTATTGTTGTTTTGGATTCTTGTTTTGGTGTTTTGATTTGGTATTTTGAACTTAATATTATATGCAAGCCTATTTTATATCTCTGAGTCATGAATCATTTCTTGAATAGAATGGATACACTTGTGGTGGATAGTGTATCAAGCCACACGATACTTAGAGATAAGAGATATTTCATCAATTTCATTATGCAAAACACCAATATACATACTATTGCAGGCACGGCCAGCCTCATTGAAGGTCACGGCCAAGCTTATGTGTTTTTGCCTAAAAGCACACATCTAGAGATACCTAATGCCTTATACTCACCCAGCTCTAAGAGAAGCTTATTGAGTTTTAAAGATATAAGATTGAATGATTTTCACATTGAAACCATGGGTGAAGGAACCAGAGAGTTCTTACATATTACTCAGATCACCCAATGCATCAAAAAGGTCCTAGAAATCATACGGGAAATCTCTACTGGTCTATATTATACAAAGACCAGTATGGCAGAGGTTAATACCTGCGAGATGACCACTTTATGGCATGACAGGCTCGGCCACCCTGGTTCGAACATGATGCGAAACTTAATCATGAACTCAAAAGGGCACACGTTGAAAAGAGTTATTCCCAATAATCTCACATGTGAAGCATGTTCACAAGGGAAACTCATTGTAAGGCCATCACCGACCAAGGTGAATAAGGAAATTATAAATTTTCTGGAAAGGATCCAAGGAACCATACGTGGACCAATACACCCACCTTGTGGGACTTTTAGATATTTTATGGTGCTTATTGATGCATCCACGAGATGGTCCCATGTCTGCCTACTATCCACACGAAATATGGCATTTGCCAGGCTACTTGCCCAAATCATACGACTGAGAGCACACTTTCCAGACTTTCCTTTAAAGACTATACATCTAGACAATGTTGGTGAATTTACATCCAAAGCTTTCAATGATTTCTGTATGTCCATGGGGGTTAGTGTGGAACATCCCGTGGCATATGTCCATACACAAAATGGACTGGCTGAATCATTTATTAAAAGAATACAGTTGATTGCTCGACCATTACTCATGAGGTCTCGACTTCCTGTATCAGCTTGGGGCCATGCAGTCTTACATGCAGCTGAATTAATTCGCATCAGGCCATCTAGTGAACATAAATATTCACCATCCCAACTCATTACGGGTCAAGAGCCAGATATATCCCATATTAAAACATTTGGTTGTGCCGTTTATGTACCAATAGCTCCACCACAGAGAACCAAAATGGGACCTCAAAGGAGGAAGGGAATTTATGTTGGATATGACTCTCCCTCAATTATAAAGTATCTAGAGCCTACTATTGGTGATCTATTCAAGGCCAGATACATGGACTGCTATTTTGATGAGTCCAAATATCCGACCTTGGGGGAAGAGAATAGCAAGCTGGTAAAATAAATCAAAGAAATCGAATGGCATAGACCATCAGAATCTTGGCAAGATCCTCGGACCAAAGATTATGACTTATAAGTACAAAAGATTGTCCATTTACAAATGCTAGCCAATCAATTACCAGATTCATTTTCTGACCTAAATAGAGTGACAAGATCACACATTCCAGCTTGTAATGCACCAATAAGAGTAGAAGTCCAAGAAGGACAAAACCAAGTTGCTACTAAGTCTAGACAACGTTTGAAATGTGGTAGACCAATTGGTTCCAAAGATAAAACCCCTCGAAAACAAAAGAATGGTGCTAAGAATAGAAAAGGAAATGAGGGAAGTGAAATAATAATTCTAGACTTGGATATGGTTGAAAATGATCTGGGACGTACCACGGACGTACCAGACCGTACCACGGTCACACTAGGACGTACCGCGTGTGTACCAGACTGTACCGCGGATGAACCAGGTTGTACACATACCATGGACATACCAGAACATACCCAAGACGTACCAAGACGTACACGTACCACGGTCATGAAAGAATGTACCACAGACGTACCGCGGTCATAACAGAGCAAACCATGTACCGACCCGAACCGACCATGCTCGACCAGCTTACCGCGGTCGACCCATCTGTACCAGAAATTGTTTGGGACGCCAAATCTAAGGGTACTGATGATCCTGATAATCATGAGATCTCAATAAACTATATATTGTCTGGAACACCATGGAACAGAAAGAATATCGACGTCGATGATATATTTGCATATAAAGTAGCACTTGAATTAATGGACGAGGATCATGAACCCACATCAATCTTAGAGTGCACTCAACAATCAGATTGGATCAAATGGAAAGACACCATTAATGTGGAGTTAAACTCTTTAAAGAAGAGAAATGTGTTTGGACCAATAGTGGTCACACCATATGATGTTAAACCAGTGGGGTACAAATGAGTCTTTGTAAGAAAGAGAAAGGAGAAAGGAGAAATTATGAGATACAAAGCAAGGCTTGTAGCACGAGGATTCTCGCAAAGACCTGGAATAGATTATAAGGAAACATATTCCCCTGTGGTGGATGCAACTACATTCATATTCTTGATCAGTCTGGCTATAAAAGAAAATCTGGATCTGCGTCTGATGGATATAGTAATTGCATACCTTTATGGACCACTGGACAATGAAATTTATATGAAAGTCCCAGAGGGGATTGAGCTCAACGACAAGAAAGGATCTCGAGATCAGCATTGTATTAAGTTGAACAAATCCTTAATATGGATTAAAGCAATCAAGTCGAATGTGGTACAATAGAATAAGTGAATACTTAGTGAAAGAGGGCTATAAGAATGATCCAATCAGCCCATGTATCTTCATAAAGAAATTCGATAACAAAGGCTGTGTAATCATAGAAGTTTATGTGGACGACCTCAACATTATTGGAACCTCTGGAGAGATTGCCCAAACAGTTGAATACCTCAAAAGAGAATTTGAGATGAAAGATTTAGGAAAGACTAAGTTCTGTTTGGGATTACAGCTTGAGTACATAAAAGATGGAATCCTTGTGCACCAAGAGGCATATACAGAAAGTACTCAAGAGGTTCAACATGGATGGATCACACCCATTGACCAGTCCCATGGTCGTGAGATCCCTTAGTCCAGGAACCGACCCATTCCGACCTAAGATGGACAATGAAGAAGTCCTTGGTCCGGAAGTGCCTTACCTCAGTGCCATTGGGGCATTAATGTTTTTGTATAGCCACACTAGACCGGACATTTGTTTTGCTGTGAACTTATTGTCTAGATTCAGCTCTTGTCTGGCCCAAAGGCATTGGAATGGTGTAAAACATGTCCTGCGATATTTGCAAGGAGCTAAAGACCTTGGTCTATTTTATACTAACCAAAACAAAGAATGTTTAGTTGGTTTTGCTGATGCAGGTTATATGTCCGACCCACATTGGCTAGATCCCAAACCGGCTATGTCTTTACATACGAAGGTACAACCATTTCTTGGGGTTCTATGAAGCAAACCATTGCTGCAACATCATCAAACCATTCGAAGATCTTAGCAATACATGAGGCGAGTCGAGAGTTGGTATGGTTGAGGTCGATGACCAACCATATACGAGTGGATAGTGGTCTAACCGATGGTCCTGACTCGGCAACAGTCCTTTACGAAGATAATGCAGCCTGCATCGCCCAACTCAAAGAAGGTTACATCAAGGGAGATCGGACCAAACATATCTTGCCCAAGTTCTTCTTCACACACGAATTACAGAAGGTTGGAGAAGCACAGGTGGTCCAAGTTCGTTCAAGCGACAACTCTGCAGATCTTTTCACCAAGTCACTGCCTACATCTACCTTGAGGAAGCTCACGCACCAGATTGGCATGCGTCGGCTCAGAGACCTTCTATGATGTCCTAATCAGGGGGAGTCCATGTGTTGTACTCTTTTTCCTGTCCATAGTTTCCATTTTTCCCATTGGGTTTTGGTTTTCCTGGAGAGGTTTTAATGAGGCAACATTAAGCATGGTACAAGTCCTATATGGTTATGGCATCCAAGGGGAGTGTTATGAAACCATTATATGGATCACTCATAACCTTAGGCCCATCCGAGGTTCACCCCATTGATGTGTCGGCCATAGGCCCATCTATAGTCTTAGGCGGTTTACACTTATGTATGTTTTCCATTTATGTTATGCCTATGTATTCCTATATAAACACATCCTTATGATATGAATAAATCATCCTTTCACAACATAATATTTTTTTATTTTCTTTTCAATTCAAAAATGAAGTCAGTTATGGATTTACCTCTAAAACTAAACTCTAATAAAGTTAGACCAACCAGTTTTCCTTTGATTTTATTATTTTTCTCTTTTTCTCTGTATGCTCTAACACTACTAGTGAAAGAGATCCAGTGTAGGTGATGGAAACAATTGTCAAAAGTGATGGAAACAATATCAATGGCGATTATTTTAATTTTTTGCGCTTCATATCTGTTCAAAACGGCGACGACTCAACCTAATTCTTCTTCTCGTGCTTTAGATCTCCTTCTCGTGCTTCAAATCTGAGTTTCTTTGATATACAGTTTTTCTTGTTGTTGATTTTTTCGATTTAGGGTTGTCAAACAAGATTATGGATTTTGTATGATTTAGGGTTCTTCTTGCTCTACTTTTCAAGGTTTATTCTTGTATTTTATTTATTTCATCTATAGACCTGAATTTAGTATAACTCGGTATGATTAACTCAGTTGAATTCGGTATAACAAACTTAGTAGTACTTTGTATGACTAGTATAACTTGATATAACTAACTCAATAATACTTAGTATGATGCAATATAACCAGTATAACTTACTCAGTAGTATTCAGTATGATGTAGTATAACCAATATAACTAATAAAATACATTATAGTTAGCTCAGTGCTCAGTATAATGAAGTATAACTTAGTACAACTAAGTAAAAGTTTATCAATGCAACGTAGTTCGATCAGTTTACGTCGAGAATTAAAATTTGAAATTTTCAAAAATCCGTAAATTTGAAAATTTGAAATTAGTTTCAAAATATAGAAAGGTAAAATCGGATATTCATGTTCACTAAAACCATTGGAGCATAAACGGCCCATAGAAGATTGCTTCTTGACATATAGAGATAAAGAAGGAGATGATTCTAATATTAATAACATATAACTCAAAAGCCCAAAGATAAAGCAAGCCCATCTCGCAAACGACGTGCTCGTGCCCATACTTTTGAAAGAGTGTATTGACTTGATCAGCAAGTATTAATGAGAAACTCTGATTCTCATTTAATACTTCGATACAAAGCAAGTTGCATCTGCATCTAAGGGAATATATGACCTCACCTGACAAGATCGAATATGTGACCTCATCATCAAAGACGAAGAATTGTTTCTTATCTCATTGAGACTATGCCGTGACTATAAAATAAAAGTTTTGTCGACTAAAATGACCAATTTTTGTCTTGTAATCTCTTCACAATCCTGATTTACTTCTAGTAGATACAAGATTTCTAACATGTTTTGTCCCTAAATTATTCATTAATTACTATCCCGAATTCACTAGTCAACACTCATCATTTGCGTGCATGCTCTCAACCTTCTCTTTAATTTCCTCTTCTTGTTAAAATGTAGGTTTTATAACAAACTGTATTTGATAGTTTTTCCTTGCATAACGAACTGATATGTTGTTCTAAAGGACCTGAGGTCATGTGGCATAGAACAGTTATTTAATGATGTTTGAACAAAACGCGTCAATTAGAGTCCCATTCAATTCAACTAATACATGTTAATGTACAGCAAAAACTCTATAACTTAATAATGTTGAGATTATGATATTTAATTTATGTATAGAGTTATTAATTTATAAAATAATTTTTTATTTTTTAATATATTTTTATTAAAATAAAAATATTTTATTTTAATGTATGTATATCAATTGTTTTTATAATTGACATTTATATTAGTTTATTATATTATTTGTAAATATATTTATATATAAAAAATATGTTTCATAGAATTTAAATGGTTTTTAGATATAATTTTACTAAATTTCATCAAAATATATTAAATGTTAAGAAAATATAAAGATAATTCTATTGTGAATATAAAAAAAATATTAATGATAAGTTTATACTTATATAAAATATGTATATTGATAAATTATTAAATTATAATTTTAATAGGATATATATTTATGTAAGATTTTTTAAAAAAGTTGTTCTCTTAATATTTTATCGATTTGTATCATATTTTGAACAAATCAAACTTAGAACTAAAAAATTATTAATTTATGGTACTAATTATTTTATAAAATTTCAATTTATTGATTGAATTAACTTTATGTTTCTCCTTTTTTCTTGGCACAAAACTTTATGTTTCTCCATCGTCACAAATCCCCCAATTTCATTCTCTCTCTTTCCCCAAACACTATCTTCAAGAAGCTATGGATAACAACATCAGTATCAACTCCACAGCCTCCAACGTGAGCACTGCTTCCCTCGAAAAGATCGATTAGGTGGCGAGCTGGGTCGGCACAACCTTCATATCCGACTTCTTCGCCTCCCTTGAGCGTTGCTCCTGCGTTAACCTATCCACCTCCGATGATTATGACCACGACGAGGAATCCCACATCCGTCCCCTTGCTCATTCAGACGACATCGTTTAGCTAATAAGTTTTTGATTGATTGTATATGCTTTATTCCAAGAGAAATTGCTAAGAATAGCACAAGTTAAGTACCACTTTGCAAAAATATCTTCAATCAAACATATATTAACATTTAGGTTTACAATTTAGTGATTATTGTTTTAGATTTAGCTTTGAAGGGGTGGAGTTGAGTTTCTAAATGTTTTATAAATATTTTGAAAAAATAATTTATTCTATTTTCATCATAATTTAAAGGTATTTTTAAAAATTATCATTTATTAAAGATAAATTTGCAAAATGATATCAAACTTGTGATAGAATTGCAATTTCCCTTATTCCATGTTTGTTTTTCTTTCTTGATTTTACCAAGTTATTTCTTATCTCTACAGACAGAACATGAGGAAGACATATGCAAGACTCAATTTGTAGAAAGTCTCTTGTGTTGTGTCTGAATTAATCGATCTTTTAAGTGCTTGTGTGTCTTTTCATGATCACTGGTACTCTCTCTACAATGGTTGCAAATTCTGATGTTGATCTTGTTTCATCTTTCTTGTATTGAGTTTCTAAAGAATGCGGTTTTATTTTCTTCCAAAGCCATTGTTTTGAGAACCCCTTTGTTATTGAAAGGCTAAACATTGCTTTATAGATACATAGATTGGTTCTTAAAAGTAGAGTTGAGCTTAGTAGTCCAGTGATGAGTTGCAAGGAGATTTACACTCATCGTTCAATTGCTAAACAATTTTTAAAAACTGTTTTGTTTAAGCACAAGTACTGGGGTCCACATTTCTTTGTCTTCCTATTGTTTCTCTCTCTAGCTCTATCTCCTTTGTTGCCTTATATATAATAAGTATTGTGAAGCTGTATTTTTTTTGGGAGATGATGATCATCTGTGTTAATGTATTATTTCATATTGTCATCTTACCGTGAGCTTCTCAATCTCTCTTCTACGAATTCGTGGCTGACTAAAATCTTTGAATGACTTCGATAGTTTCTCTCTTTTTGGGCAATCTACAAAGCACAAGCATGTGCATGGTTTGCATTTGAGAAAGAAGCATCTCACCACAAAATATAACCATAATATCAACATACTAAGACGTGATCACAGTATCAAAACCATAATCTCAATTCCCAACATACCAAGCCACAGTCTTCAAAGAGTATTTTCAAATAGTTTGGAGTTTTATATAGATATTAAAGCTAAAAATTAATATGATTAAGTATAATTGTGATTTGGGTGTTTTTTGATACCCAAAACATTTTGGTTTAAATTAGGTCCAGTTCTTCAGATTTTTTTTCTTTTGGACTCGTTTGTGTATTGTACTAGTTTTAGTTCAGGTGGTACATATTTTTGGGTTAGATTATAGCTGGTTCTTCGGATCTGCGTATTTTATTCAGTCATAAACTAAACTTAGTCAAGGGCATTCAGTTCTTGGTTTCGCGTTTTTTTGGTTCTAGAGAATTTAAGCTCCGTTCAGATATTTAGAAAATTAGGTTTGATTCTAGTTCATTTTTTCGGTTCTCGGTTTGGTTTGGGTTACGAAATTCAAATCAACTAGTGTCTAAGATAAATTCAGATCCTCTTCGGTTCTGGTTTGGTACTGATTTTTGGTTGATTCTGGTTAAGAAGTCATAATATTTAGGTTTTTCAGATTAGAAATCAGATTTTTTCGGATTTTGCATAAAAATAATTATCATTTCAAATGTTTCAGATAAAAATATTTTGGTGATTCATTTTTGGATATTTCTGTTTATTTTAGACATAAATTTTTATTTTTACATAGAAGTAGGAGAAAAACCTGATCTGAGAACCAAACATTATCCAGAGAGAAGAAGAACGTTGGTGTCGTGCTTTAAACAAGAAAATTACTTCCTTATCTTATTATTTATTTTAATAATTATAGATAATTACCTTTTATTTGTATTTTTAATATTTTAGTGGTTTTCCTATTTGAAATAAGATTAGAGTTTTTAGATTTAAAGATTTATTATAAATACGCATTGAAACCTAAACTTGTATTTAGACTTTGATAATTAATAAAATAGCTGTTGCTTTATACCTTATTCGATTTTTTTAAATTCATCAAGCATGAAATCGGTCTGAAAAAACTATCGAAAAAACTCTTAATCGATCCAATAACAAGTTTTGTAAGAACCCTAAAGTTCCTTGATCGACCGTTCACCATATTTCTCTGCTGCATTAGATTAGTTATCCCAAGAAATAGTAACAACATATTTATCTCAATATATTTTAAACATAATTATTTTTATATATATTTTAAATTTGTATTTTATTTAGTCAAATATCTAATTTGGATAAAATTTTCATTTCATTTAATTAAGTGAAAATTTTAATTTTCAAAATTTAAACTATTAATAGAGTTTTTTTTTGTTTTGAGAAATTCTCTAGGATAGTCTTTTTCATTTCTTTTCACCAAAAGAATCACTAATGAAGAATATGATCAATTTGTTTTATTAAAAAGTAAATATATTTATTTATATTAACTAATCTAAATTTAGGGTTTAAATTTAAGAAATGAAGTTTTTGGAAATAAATTTTAATATTTTTAAAATAAATAAATAAATACATATTAAAACTTTCGAAATATGTTTTTAAAAAATAGTTTCAAATAGCATTTTCCAGTTTCAAAAAGATTTTTTTTTTAAAAAAATTCTAGAAAAATTATAAAAGGTTGAAGTTGAAAACATATAATTTAAAACTATTAAATTTTTTTTGACTTTTTAATTATTCAATATTATTTATATTTCTTTTTTTGTTCAGCAAAATAAGAGTTTTTTTTTTCAAATTAACTGTTTTTTATGGTAGTAAAATGCAAATTCCCACTTTTCTTTTTATTTAAGGGTGAAAAGGTGGATTTTTTTTCAGTTAGACCACCTCCATTGAGAGGTTTTAGTTAGGGTCTCTTTGAAAAAACTAAAAAAAAATAAAAGAAAAAATACATAAAAGAAGAGAACTGCTGTCATAAACAATATTTTAAAAAATGTTAAGCACCCCATACGTGACTATTTCTTATTGGGTAATGTCTTATTTTGGCGAAAAGGAAGAAAAAATAATTGGTCTCTTTTCTTTGATGTTTCCGAAGTCCATTTGGAAGAAAAATTGAATGATCGTTTGTGGAGAGAAAGAGAACAAAGGATTTTATCAAAGTGAAAAGAAGAAGATGAGTTCTGATCCGTGATGTTGAGACAAGCTTCTCGCCTCCTCTCCTGATCCGTCACCGCCGCATCCTCCAAATCGGTGACGTCTCTTGCCTTTTCAACGGAAGTTCCCTCGACGATCGATTCGACTTTCGTGGAGTCATGGAAGAAATTCACACCGAACACGGACCCGCCACATACTCCTTTATCCTTCATGAAAGCTCGTCCTTCGACTGGGTCTTCGATCCCGACGAAACTCACCGTCAATTTCGTCCTCCTTTACGCATCTGAGCTTTCCGAGAAAGAGGTCAGTCTTCCCATTTTGGTTCCTAGGGTTTGATGATCCATCATTTCGTTTAATAGTGTGCATCATGTGGTTTCATCTGGATGTTGGATTGTCTTATCACAGTGTTTCGGATTTGATTCATGATACTGTCATTGATTAGGCCATAGGATGACCTTTGATTTTGCTTAAATTTGACGTGCTTATCTTTAAGATTTTGCTTATATCTGACGTGCTTAGCTTTAGGATTTCGTGGTGTTTGCTACTTGATCTATTATTGTGATTCAAAGACCCGGAGAGAAAGAAATGTATATATCTAGATTGATATCATTTCTGCTTTGTTTTGTTGTCCATCTGGAGTTAGGTGTGATTACTGTTATTGAATTGATCAATTCTCTATAATTTTTTTCAAAGTGAAACTTATGTTTGCTTTTCTTTTACAAGTTGTCTCTCGATTGCAAACTTATGATTAGAGCTTTTCTTTCTCTTTAGAGTTTTGCATTATGATCATACTGGTTCGTAGATGTTCTATTTGTTTTTTGAGTGAAACTAACATGTACGGTGTTGTAGTCAATAGTTAGTACTAATAGTTAGTGAAATGCTCTATTTTGTTATGAAGTAAGTTGTATGGTGTTGTAGTCAATAGCTAGTTATTGATTGTGTGACAAAAAAAGATTAGACAATGATTAGGTTGTAGTCAATAGCTCTTTTCACTTTGCTTTAACTTGTTTTGATAGACAGTGATTAGGTTGGGCGCTAACATTGATTAGGTTGGTAGGAGTGCTTACATTAATTTATTTTGGTTAGACATAAATTCAACAACCAAATCCTGTCTTTTTAAATATGTTGAACTCGCCATTTCTCTCTTTGCACATTCCTTCTCCTAACTATTACCTTTCAAAATTTTAAACCAGTTAATGGATTCATTTAGTCAATATTCAACCTTTCTAAACCTCCTAAACAGTCAACAACCAAACATTCAACATCCTCATCAATATGTGAGTGGTTCACCTAGTATAGATGAACTTGGAGCGTCGGATGTGTCTGTCTTCGGCAGAGAATGGGCTGACGATGCACACACTGTGGATGATCAAAAAGAGAGACGGAAATGGACACCAACATAAGATGTTGTGCTCATTAGTGCTTAGTTGAACACCTCCAAAGACCCTGTTGTTGGAAATGAGCAAAAACAATTGCGTTTTGGAAACAAATTACTTCCTATTTTGCAGCAAGTCCAAAGCTTGCTGGTTTGTCAAAGAGAGAGCCAAGTCACTACAAACAAAGGTGGAGGAAGATTAATGAGGGTGTATGCAAGTTTGTAGGCTGTTATGAAGATGCAAGTAAAGAGAGATCAAGTGGGCAGAATGAGAATGATGTCATCAAAATGGCTCATGAAAATTTCTACAAAGATTACAAGGTGAAGTTCACACTTGAGCATGCATGGTTAGAGCTTTGCCATGATCAGAAATGGTGTGGAGCTTTTTGTACTAAAGATAAAGTACAGTAAAAAAGAAGGAAGTTAGATGAACAATCTGCACAGTCATCAACAAAGGTTCCAATAGATAATGAAGCCATGACTTCTCACATGTTTTGACGCCGTTTTAGAATGAAAAAGCCTTTGTTCAAGCGTGTTGTTGATCGACTCTACGTGAAGTCCCATACTTTCAACAAAGAAGAGATGCTACTGGAAGCTTTGGTCTCTCTCCGTTACAAAAGGCAATGACTGCAATTCGTATGATGGCATATGGTTGCCTAGCTGATGCGGTTGACGAATACCTCAAACTTGGTGAGAGCACCGCGTTTTTATGCTTGGAACATTTTGTTGAAGGAATCATAAATTTATTTGGAGATGAGTATCTAAGAAGACCCACGCTAGAAGACCTTCAACGTTTACTCGATATTGGAGAGATACACGGATTTCCCATGATGATAGGAAGCATTGGGAGTGGAAGAATTGTTCGACCGCATGGAAAGGTCAATATACACGTGGATCAGGAAAGCCAACAATTATTTTAGAGGCTATAGCTTCACAAGATCTCTGGATATGACATGCGTTTTTTGGACCTCCAAGTACACTAAACGATATCAATATTCTTGATCGATCACCAGTTTTTGATGATACATTACAAGGTCGAGCTCCAAAAGTGAATTACATTGTAAACGGACACGAGTGCCATTTGGCTTACTATCTCACAGATGGTATTTATCCTAAATGGGCTACTTTTGTCCAATCTATTCCACTAGGTCCGAAAGCATCCTTAATCGTTACATATCAAGAAGTTGTACGTAAAGATGTCGAGTGTGCTTTTGGGGTCTTGCAAGCTCGATTTGACATAGTAAAAATTCAGCTCTTTTGTGGGATAAAATAAAAATTAGAAAGATAATGTGAGCATGTATCATTCTGCATAATATGATAGTAGAAGATGAACGGGACGGGTACACTCAGTTTGATGTATCAGTTTTCGCACAACCAGAATCAAACCGAAGCTCACAAGTGGATTTCACGTATTATATAGATATGCCTTTAAATCTCGGCAATATGATGAGCATTCGGACTTGAGTTCGTGATAAAATAATATATCAACAATTAAAAGTTGATTTGGTTGAGAATATATGACAAAAATTTGGAACAAATCAAGATTTCAACGAATTAAGTTTTTTCGTTTACGATTTGTATTTGTATTTTTAATATGTTTTTATGTCATTTTTATTTGAATTTTATGTATGCTTTTCTTTAAATCTAATAATTCAACTTAAAAAAAAAATTAAGAACCTCAATGAAGTTCTCTCATTGAACAATGAAAAAATTAATTAGACTAACAAAGGTTCTAAACTTTTCGAATCATTAAATTAACTATTAATTTATTTATTAGGGCCCATAAGGGTTTCTAACCAATGTGGACTTGCTCTTAGCTTTTCTACAAAAGAAAGTCCGACTATTTCCTTTCAGTTTTAGGGTTTGGTTTTCAGAGTGAGTAATCAAGAAAGCATGAGGTCGGTTCCAAGTGAAATGCTATCACTGATGGAAGGCAGTGAAGTTGAAATCTCATATAAAGAAAACGGCTTTAAAAGTGTTTGGTACAAAGCCATTATCGAGTCAAATCCCAAGTCTAGACTCCAACAACTTTGTGTCCGGTTACTTAAGGATGACTCTTCCACTCTTCTTACCCACCTCCTCAACAAAGTCACGTTTCGACCGGTTCCTCCAGAACATGTGCAAGCTGGCATCGATGTCAAGCTAGGCTCCATTGTCGACGCTGATCATAAAGGTGGGTGGTGGACTGGTCTTGTGGTCAAACAGATTGAGTGTGACAAGTTCTTGGTGCTGTTTGATTCACCACCTGACATCATTCCGTTTGAGAGAAAGCATTTGAGGCCGCATCTTGACTGGTTCGATGGCCACCGGTGGGTCATACCAGGACCAGATGTACAGGTAAACCGAGTTTTGTTTCAAAATTTGTTACTTTTCTAGCAATTACTACTATCATTTTTTGGTTGTGATTAGTTTCTGAGGGAGGAGTCCATGTTTAGCTCTGGAACAATGGTGGAAGTTAGTGATAAGATCAATAACGGAGAGGTCGTTTGGGTTCCTGCGTTGATTATTAAAGAGATCGAGGAGATGAAATATATTGTCAAGGTTTGTGACAGTCCATGGAGCTGGCTAGGTATTAATAAAAGACCCAACAAGACCGTTGAACTGCCTTGTGTTAGGCCTAGACCGCCTCCTTTTTCAGTTGAAGAGCTTCACTTGTCGGAATATATTGAGATTTTTCATGGTACGTCATGGCGTCAAGGGAAACTGAATGGAATGGCGTCTGAGAAATGGCTCCCTGGGAAATGGTGTAAAGTTATTTTAGAGGCTACAAAGCATGCATGTTTTATCAAACTCTCCGATATTAGACCTTCCAAGACGTGGAAAGATGGCGTTTGGAAGGTATTTTCACTTGTTTTTGTCCTTTTTAACGGTTTTGCAAGAATCATATTAAAATGAAAATGTATTTTCGATCTTTTTTAGTCTTCCCGTTTTGATTTTTGATCTCTTGCAGCCAAGAAAATCGCCTTTAACTCAAGAGTTGGTAAAGAAGATGAGTGATGGTAACATACTCTTCAATAGCTAACGTATATCTTTTCAAATTCTGTATCATGAAAATTGATCTTACCATGTCATTGTTTTTTCAGCTGAAGAATCTGGTCCACCTGTAACCTCACCTTCGGGCATAACTGCAACACCGACACGAGAGAATGTAATGTTACTCTTTCATCTTTCCTCAGTTCATGACTTATTATATTAATCATCTTGATTGTTCTTTGGGGATTTTCTTGAACTAAGCGGACTAGCGAGGATAACAATAGGAAGAGGAAGAGAAATCAAAACTTTAGTTCTGTTGAGGAAAGTGAAGCAAAGGATATAACAATGGTTTTGCCCTTTGAGAAGAAGTTACCAATTTGGAAGACAGTTGAATCAATGGAGGTGTTTAGAAGATTCCCACAAAGTCCTCATTTCATCCCATTGTTGGAAAGTAGAGAAGATTGCCGTGAAATGTCTGCGGTTGGTATGATGCTAACCTTTTCCGGTTTACTTGAAGAAGTGAAAACTCTGCAACTCAACTGTCCTATAAGCTCGCTAAATAGCCTCAGTGATTCCTTTGCCGAGTTAGAGAAGCACGGGTTCGATGTAGAAGTACCTAAGTTGCGGATTAGTAAGCTCTTGTCTCTTAGAGATGGACAAGCAAAGAAAATGGAGGAACTCAAAGGTGCTGAGAAAGTGACTGCAGAGAAAGAAAGCATAAAGGTTGAGAACGAACGCAAGATTTTTGAGCTAAAAAGGCTGAACGAGGAGGTGGACAAAGAGATAGCTCAGAGTAAGTCATATGAAGCAACGATTGCCCAACAACTTGAAGATGTGGAGCTTCAGTTTCACACAACTGCGTCGGCTCCATGGTGAAATGTTATATGACCTCTAAACTAAGCTCTGTTTTGCAAATGAAAAAGTTAGATTATTTGTAATAAGAAAGGCTTCGTTGGCAGGCTTAGGGGTAGTGATGAATGATGTTTACTTTTGACTAGTTAATGAGAAGTTTCGTGTGAATCTACTGCCATATGCTTTGTTTCCTTGTCCTAAATAGGAGGCTGTAAGAATAAGTTCCAAATTTTACTCCGGGCAACCATGCTGGTCATCTCAGCGAGTGGATCATTGACCAGTTATGGAACTCCACCTTGGTCAGGTCTCTTGCTTCTTGCAATCTATCATAGTTCACATAACCAATGGGTTTTGTCAACAACTTGCAGTTTGGTTATTTGCGGTGTTCACCTTTACATATTATTACACTTTGGGTTATAGCATAAATCAGCATAAAAGTTTAGAGCCACTACAAGAATCAGAAGCTTTCTGTCATTCCTAATACAATCCAGGATTACAATGAAGCAGCTAGCAAAATCAAAGAGTAAAGATGGTACAACAATACATATGGGAGAAGGAAGATTAGTACTCTGAATCCTTGATTTCTCCTTCTCCTTCTCAGTGTAAGTTTGAAACTATCCGGTTCGCTGGTCAAGTCAAGCATTGTGTGTGAACTGTAAATTGAACAATGCTGCTGTCTTTTTCCACCATGAAAACAAGCAGACCAGCTTACAGAAGAAAAGCTTGGTTTGCTTAGCTACATCTTGTACACTTTCAGAGTCCTTAACAATCAATGGGCAAGATTTTCACTTGCAAGTCTATCACATTTTTCCAGCAACCTTCTCTTTGCAGACTTACTTCTATAACACCAAACCTCAAAGGCTTCACTCAAATCCGGAAACTTCACGCCTTCCAACGCAACCCCTCTCATCCATTCCCCAAACACTTGTGCTTGTTCATTCGAAGGCAATGTCAAAACCAAAGACACCATCGACCCTTCTAAGAATTCACAAAGATCTTCATCCATTCTATACTCAGACTCAGATCCTTCTGAATCAACCAAACTCTTTAACCTCCTTATGAAAGGCAACCATAGCTTCAGAAGACAAGCCCGGTTTCTCGAAGGAACAATCACAACTCCATAACCAACAGCTTCTAGAACCTTCCCTGTAACCTCAACCAGCTTCACTTTCACACCTAAGTTACAGTTCTGAGCAATCACAAGAATCTCATTGGACACATCAGCCCATTTAAAGACAAGATCTCTCATCAGTTCCATCCTCGGCAACACTTTGCAAAGCCACTCAATATCACTCAGTGTATTTAGAACATCAAACTCTTCGGGAAGAACAAGAAGAACAAGCAAAGATGATACAAGATTCGAGATGCCTGATCTTACGACAGATTTAACTTCCTCTTGAGAAACCAGTAACCGTACCTCTTCGTCTTCGGACAGCATGAACTCGACTTGCTCTTGAGCTGAGGTTTTGAGTTCGTGAGCAAGCTCAGGAGAGTTCTTCAGCGTGTCAATGGACATGGCGAAACGGAGAGCTGAGGAGAAGACACTCTTAGTGTTGACTGATTGATCTATGGAAGCTGCTTCCTCCTCCATTTTTTTGTGGATTCAACTGCAAACAGATTTTTACAAATTAAAAAAACTATCAAAGGTCTAAGAACAGAATTGAGATCCAGTGCTTCTGCTCAGAACAGTGAATGATTAATAGCTCTACACATCAAACCCTTTAGAGCATAAAGTCAGCAAAGTGAAGAACCCTAAATAACATTCGATTAGCTCTGTCTTTTTTTTTGTCAATCTAATCAGTGTTAGACATTTCCCAGAGCAATTATGAAACAGAGAGGAAGAGAGATTTTTTGGTGAAATGAGAAGAAAAGGTAAACAAGAAGCTCACCTTTTCTGCAGAAAAGAGTTTTTGCTTATCAATGGAGGATTGAAAAGAAGATTGATTTGCGTAAATGAAAGGTTATAAACAAACAAACAGTAGAGAAATATTGACACTTTGCTATGGACTCATCTGCTCTCGCAAGATATTTAACCATCTCCAACCCAACTCTTAAACAGTATAATTCTGTTTTAATTTTATACTGTTTTTTGTTGTTAAAATTAATTTTTATACTGTTAACACATATTAATAAAACATCTAATAAATACATAATGATTTGTGTTTTTTTTTCTATAAATTTTAACAATAAAAATTCAATAAGTGTAGTTAAGTTTTTTCAAGTTTACAATTAAGCATTATTATTTTATAAGACATGCATTGTAAATACAAAAGATATATCTTTTTGTAATATTTTTTTTTCTAAAACATGTAATTTTATATAAAAAAAAAGAGTATTTCAGTGTTATTTTCACTCTAAATTTCTCAAACCCAAACTAAAATTTACAATATTTTAGTCAACACTATAATTTGATGGGCGAAAGTATAGTATGCTCTTATTTTGGGGTGGGGGGATAATCTTTCATGCTCTTCAATCTGACATAATCTCTATTTATTAGTTATTGTTAGAGCACCCGCATTGGATCATATTTTACATGGGTCTCTTGTTGTAAAATTAATAAAATAATAAACAGTATAAGGAGAGAGGGGAGAATAATGAGAAGAAACGTTCTTTTTTTTGGTCAACTGGTATTTTATTAATAATAAACATTAATACAAAAGAAACCCAAGAAAGGGCAAGTAAAAAGCCCGTACACAACAACAAAGAAGCCCAACATAGGCCCAAGAGGCAAAAGAGTCCAAAGGAAAAACGATGATGAGACACGGGGACGTGTTGAACGCAAGGAAACAGAGGGACACGTGCCATCCAGCGCCTCCACCGTCTTCACCGACTGGAAAGTCGCCGCCGGAAGTCTAATCGGCGATCCACCGGAACATACCGGAAACAGGAACCCGTTCAAAGCACTCCGACGAAACTTTATTGGAAGATGAAGAATCCACAAGCCACAACGTCTAAGTCTTCAATCTTCATAACTTTGTCAATTGGAGAGCATCAATCGACCAGAATCGAGAGCAAATCCAAAGACAACGAAGCACCAACCGCGAGGATACGAAGACGTCAAACAGATCTACGCTTCAAGAAAAGCTGAACAACACCCGAAGAAGAAGGGTCGAAGTCAGAGTCAAAAGCCGGCCGCCTTCACCGGAAACGAAGGTGACGACGCCAGAGTCGAAAGCCAGCCATACGGTGCAGAGGGCGCCACCGATGCCCAAACCACGGGCAAAGAGACACCGGAAATTAACCGGTCGCAAAAACGAAAAACCAACTCTCTCTCTCTGAAAGATATTGAGGAGAGAAGAGAGAGAGAGCCCTCTTTAGTTATTCGGTGTCATATTTATATGAGAAGAAACGTTCATTCGGGAAGAGATTATCACACAAATGGGAAGATATTATTAATTACGTGTCTTTCATTCATTGTTCCTCCTTTTTTATTTACTATTAATATTAATTACATAACTAAAAAGATATATAACAATTTAAAAAAACTCTCTTTAGAAATTTATCCACTAATGATGCTTTTAAGATGGATGGTTAAAGTAAAAAATATTCCCACTTAATTTCACTATGTATGTCTAGAACCTTCTCATCCCAAACACTTGTTTCTCGGATACTCAGAAAGTTAGACAATTGTTCATTGAGGAAGAGGTTTTACGGTACTGAACATCAAACCTATGATTCCCAAAGAAGATCACTATTGCTGGGTTTTTGGTCGAGATGGGTCTTACTCTTACCAGAGTGGTTATAAATTAATCTTTACGCTTAGGAATCTGCAAGCGCCAGGCCTTGGCTCGCTTCTTCCTATTGAAAACAACTCTGGAACAGCATTTGGAAGTTGAAAACATCAACAAAGATTCGTCATTTTGTCTAGAGAGCTCTTGCAGGAGCTTTGGTAGTTGCAAACCAGCTCAGAAGCAGAGGTACTCTCGTGGACAATGTATGTAACGCGTGTGGGAGCTGAGACTGAAACTATCTGCCACACTCTCTTCACATGCCCTTTGGCCAGAGATGAAAGCAGAAGCTAAGCTTCACTAGATAAGATAAACTTTAAGTGTATTGATGAAAAAAGTTTCTTGACTGCCTTTACAAACGATATAACAAAGTTATTTATACTAAACAAGCTCAAACCCTAGCTACTGTTCCAGGTGGCATCATCTGGCATGTTCTTCTGAATAAAGGGCTCCAAACCGATTCCTTAGCTGGAGTGAGCATGAATCTCCCGTACTGCCTTCGTCACCATCTTGCATTTTGCTTTTTCATTATACACTCCTCTGTCTTTCATTAATGTCTATGGTTGTGACCGTTGATGCATGGACTTGGGGTCGAGGCCCACTAAAGAGCTTGGAAGAGTTTGGCCAGGCTTGGAGTCGAGGCCCACTACAGAACTTGGTAAAGTCTTTTGAGGACCTTCTGTTTTGGCGAGAGGCTTTGGAGAGCATTTGTTAATACCCCCCCTTCAAACTCGGTGTGGGAGGGTAATCAACACCAAGTTTGTACCTGAGTTTGCAGAAGAGATCCGTTGGCAGGGACTTGGTAAATATATTTGCAATCTGCAACTGAGAAGGGATGTGCTTCACCACAAGAGATCCTAACGCAACCCGCTCCCTTACATAATGATAATCAATTTCAAAATGTTTGGTTCTCTTGTGAAAAACTGGATTTGCAGTTAAGTAAAGTGAAGATAAGCTAAATAGTTTCAGTGTGACAGGAAGGGAAATACCCAGTTCTTGCAAAAGAATACTGATCCAAGTGAGCTCAGATGCTGCTTCGGATAAAGCCCGGTACTCTGCCTCAGTAGAGCTTTTAGACACCGTCGGTTGCTTTTTGGAGGACCAGGAGATGAGTTTTGGCCAAGGTAAGCGCATAAATCCCCTGTAGACCGACGTGTGGATGAACAACCAGCCCAATCACTGTCACTATAAGCAATAAGAGTGCAGTCTGTATGTCTGTTGAACATTATTCCCATGCTCAAGGTCCCTTTAACATACCTTAGTATGCGTTTAAGATTAGTGAAATCTGAAACTGTTGGAGCATGCATTTTCTGGAACACATAGTTGACAGCAAACTGAATGTCAGGCCTTTTTAATGTCAGATATTGAAGTTTCCCTGCAAGACTCCTGAAGTAAGTACAATCCAAAAACAGAGTGTCTTGGTCTGGGACTCTATTCAGTTGAAGCAGCAAAGGAGTTGGACTTGGAGCACAAACTTCCATTCATGCGGCCAACAGAAGATCCGTTGCATATTGTTTTTGTGACATAAACATTCCATGTTCCGAGGATGTTATTTGTATGCCCAGGAAGTAATGAAGCTGTCCCAAGTCCTTCATGCGAAACTGTTTCTTGAATTCGCATCAGCGTGTCCAAAGCTGCTGAATTATTTCCAGTAATCGCCATATCATCAACATATAAGAGAAGATAATGTTGTTGTCATGAGAGTAGATGAAGAGCGATGGATCCTTAATGCTGCAGACGAAACAAAACTCTAGTAGAAAACTGCTGAACTTGTCGAACCACACACGCGGTGACTGTTTGAGATCATAAAGCGATTTGTGGAGAAAACACACATGGTCTGGCTTTGTTTTATCGAAAAAACATGCAGATTGGCTCATGTACACAGTTTCACTGAAGTCTCCATGTACATCCATGTGTTTAACCTCCCAGTTCATGATTATAGCAAGATGAAGAACAGTTCGTACCACGGGGCTGTAAGTCTCCAAATAGTCCACTCCTTCTTTCTGATTGTTTCTTTTGACTACCACTCTTGCTTTCAGTTTCTCTACTTCAATATCTGCATTCGGTTTCTGTTGCGGCCAACGAACCAGCAGGTCGGCCAGAGTCCAACCAAACTGTCCACACCAACCAGTGTAGAGGTTCCAGCGACAGAGGTTCAGTCCAAGGCGAATATCGCAACAACCAGAACGACTTTTGGATCGAAACCAATTTTAAAAGAATGCTTACTCATCAAGGAAGAACTGAGACTTGGAATTTCAATAAAATCTTCACGGACCCAGAAGTTATGGATTTTACAAAAAGAAGGTTTCCCAGCCCATCCAATTGCGAGTCTCGGCCTTTAGAAGTGAATTTCAGTCCAAGAACGAAGCGGCCTTATCCAGAATCAATCATGGACTTCAATATGGATCTCTCAGATTTCCAGAAAGCCCAAGATCACAATATTTGGTCAAGGGAATTAGGAGTTATGCTCATTTTTCCAAAACCGGCCAAACCGAGCAGTTTAAGGAAAGATTGGACAATCTTTCGGTTCAATCACTTACCAGCCAACCAATTCCGGCCAGAAGATTATCTGATCATACCAAGACCCCCAGAAGACATAATCGACGGTCCAGAGGAGTTCTACAAGTTTCCCCCATGCACCAGCCAACATGGGATCAAGAGAATCTGCATTAACCCCAACTTGCCATATTTGGAGTTTTGGCATTCAAAGTTCCAACAGCTATTTCTTCTGCTTGTGCACGAGTTAAGGACCCTCCCATACATCAAGAAGGTTCCAAGGAGGCTTTATTATCCCCTCAAACCGTCCAGATTCAAAGGGAATCAAGTCCCCCATTTATGGCTAAGCAAATCATCTCCAACAGCCATAATATTACCGAAGATCACTCCTTTGAAGACCAAACTTTGTTTTCAAGTTATTTTCTTTCCTAGTTAAGTTTATGACCGTTTGGTCTTGTCCAGAGTTGTCTTAGGTCGAGCCTATAAAGCTCATTTCATTTGTCTCATTGTAAAAACACACCATTTTGAAAGCAATAAGAATTTTCTAGTTTTTCTAGTTTTCTTAAAAAACTATTGTCTTAAGTCTTTAGGGTTTGTGAGAAGCAGCTCCAAAGCATCACGACTTATCAAGCCTCCCTTCCATAGAGTCTTGTGGCGTCCTCAATCCACCATCACTTCCATCCCATTCGTTTGCCAAGCTTGAGAGTGATACACATCCAGCAAGCTTTGCTCCATCCCATCCACTTCGATCATCTCTTGATCAGGCTGAGAGTGACACACGTCCAGCAGCCTGATTCCATCCTATCTATCCTTTAGCTTTGTTTATTTTCATTGTTTATTTCATAGCATAAACCGCATCTCATTTGTTTTCCATTTGTTTCAGGTTTACAACAAGGATCCCAGCAATATCGATCTTTTGATCACAAACCGGTTGAACTGATTGGAACCTCAGTAGATCATTTGGACGACCCTCATTCTGGGCTGTAACATTTCGGTTTCGTTCTATATACCCATCTGCTGCCCAATACATGCATGTCGGGTGTACGAGAAACCAGAGACCATATTTTTTTTTCTTTACAATTTGTCATCTCTGTACCCATTACAATATTCCAACCTCGATGCTTAAGAGCTGCAGTGACTGTCTTGGGTTCATGAAACGAAGTCCTATGAAGATGCAGCGCATACTCAAGATTTGGTTTACGAATTCTTGCTTTCAAGCGAGTAACCATAGGGTGATTGGATGGTGTTCTGTGTACTATGGACTGTTATGGACTGACGGTGAGAGATTCTTCAGAAGTAGCCCCAGACTGAGCACAAGGAGTAGAATCTGTTGAGCAGCCTCCTTGTTCTGGTGTTGTAGTTGATAGAGTCAGAGGCGTCTCTTGTCGAATGGCTAGAAAGATCGTTTCAGAGAACGAAAACGGTGGACTCACAGGAATAGGTTGTGGAGAAGCTATCACCTCTGTTGGGATTTGAATTGTTGACGGTAAGGGGTCAGCAGAACTCGCTTGTTGTGTGTCATGGGGAAAGAAACTTTTCTGCCAAGCTCTAAGTGTTGGCGTGTAAGCAGCATGGTGATAGGATATGTAAATATCATGGAAGGGAAACATTTCTTCATTGAACAACACATGCCTACTGATATAAACTCGACCAGTCAGAGGATACAAACATCGATATCCCTTGTATTTATCATTATACCCAATGAACACACAATGCAGCGACCTTGGATCAAACTTGTTCACGCCATAGTCTCTAAGAGTGAGAAAACATGAGCAGCCGAAAGTCCTCAACGTTGTGTACTCTGGTTTTTGTTTTGTGTAAGACTTCATATGGACTTCTATTGTCATCCAGAGCCGTAGAGGGAAGCAAGTTACTCAAGAAATTTGCGGTATAAAATGCTTCTACCCAGTATTTTTGAGGAAGCTTGCTCTGAAATAACAGTGTCAGTCCCAACTCAGTGATGTGCCTGTGCTTACGCTCAGCCATTCCATTTTGCTGTGGCGTATGTGGACAAGATAAATACTGTTGAATCCCACACTGCTTCAGATGAGCTGTGAACCTGTTGCTAACAAACTCTCCTCCTCCGTCACACTGAAACACTCCAATCTTTGACGAGTATTGATTCTCTACCAAGCGCTGGAACATCAAGAAATTATTGTAGAAGTCTGATTAAACTTTCAAGGGAAAGAACCAACATAATCTAGTGTGATTGTCAACGAAGATTACATAGAATCTGAAACCTTGGTTTGACATTATTGGAGAAGGACCCCAGAGATCACAATGAATCCTCTCTAGGGGTCTTGAAGCATTAAAACTAGAAGCAACAAAAGGTAAACGACTACTTTTTCCGAGATAGCAAGAGTCACAAGACTTCATTGTTCTTTTATTTATGACAATAGACTTTGTTTTGTCTTAGCAGCTGCAGCACCTGAGAATGAGGATGTCCAAGCCTCCTATGCCATACTTCATCACTTGTAGACAACTCACAGGTAGAGTAGTAAGCTTGGAACCTCGGTGTATCCAGAACATATAAACCTTTACGCCTGCTTCCTGTGCTCATAAGCTGTTTCGTACCCTTGTCCTTTACACGAACACCGTCAGAATCAAATGTAAACGAACAAGGATAATCATCTGTAAGCTTAGACCCTGAAACCAAAGATTTAGTAATGTTAGGACAAAACAACACATCCTTAAGAGCGAGTTTACCTGAGGTGGAAGCTATGTCTTCAGAACCCACATGAGAGATCGGAAGGAAACTACCATCTCCAACCAAAACCTAAGCTTTGCCTTTGTAAACTTAAGCTTGGTTGAGATGATGTGGGGAACTAGTAACGTGTGTGGTGGCCCCCGAGTACGCATACCATTCATCTCCCATGTGGTCAGTTACGTATGTGACACGCATCGCAGCAAGAGCAGCAGGAAGAGCATCGTCTTGATAGCTATTATTGAACCTGTGCCAGCAACGAAGTGCAACATGACTAACTCGTCCACAGATTTGGCACACATGTCGTCCTTCATTTTCTGAAGACACAGAAGAACTGGAGGAGCCTCAGTAGGGTGACAGTTTCTAATGAAAACCGTGACCTCTTGTTGAGAAAGAGTCTCTGCCACGTCCTCTTCAGCCTCCAATTCTCCTGTTTGAGCCATGACCCCTACTATAATAGTAGTTCGGGTTGTAAGTGTTTGTTCTTCCAGTGTTGAAAGCCATGTGTGGACTCGATTCAGTAGAAGTAGCATAACTTTGTAGTCTGTCATTAAAACTCATTAAGCGAGAAGAAATGTCTTCAAAGGAGGGTGATGGCTGTAGATCCATCAATGCTTGTCTTGATTGACTCATATTCTTGTCCCAGACTATGGAGAGCAGCAAAAATCTTCATTCTTTCAGAGAGAGGGCTTCCTATAGAGGTTAACTGGTCACTTATAGCTTTAATCTCCTTTAGGTACTCTGACATGGTTCTATCATGCTTGGAGATTGTTTGGATCTTCCATTGTAACTTAAACTGGCGTGACGAGGAGGGTCTGTTGAAATATTGGCCCAGAGTGACCCAAATAGCTTGAGCCATGTTGCAGTGGATGACGATACTCTGGATATCTTCAAAGAAGGACCCTAAAAGCCATGACTGTATAACCTAATATTTTTGAAACCAGAGCTGGTAATCTGGCTTCGGGGTTGGTGTCACGGTACCGTAGATTCCTGGAACGTTGAGAACAGCTACCAGCGTAGGAGAAGACCCCGTAACAAAACCGAGCAGCCCTTGTCCACTCAGAAAAGCTTTGAACTGACTCTTCCATAGGATCTAGTTCTTCTCAGTTAACATGACTGTAACATAGTTAACAATATTCAGAGAAGGTGGGTTGTAAAGCTCCATGGCTCTGATACCATGAAAGCAGAAGCTAAGCTTCATTAGATAAGATAAACTTTAAGTGTATTGATGAAAAGAGTTTCTTGACTGTCTTTACAAAGAACAAAGTTATTTATACTACAAGCTCAAACCCTAACTACTGTTTCAGGTGGCATCATCTGGCTTGTTCTTCTCAATCAAAGGCTCAAAACCGATTCCTTAGCTGGAGTGAGCAAGCATCTTCCGTATTGTCCTTCATCACCATCTTTCCTTTTGCTTTTTCATCAAACACTCCTCTGGCTTTCATTAATTCCTTTGTTTGTGACCGTTGATGCAGGGACTTGGGGTCGAGGCCCACTACAGAGCTTGGAAGAGTTTGGGCAGGCATGGAGTTGAGGCCCACTACAGAACTTGGTAAAATCTTTTGAGGACTTTATGTTTTGGAGAGAGGCTTTGGAGAGCATTTGTTAATAAGAGACACTTGGAATGTAGCTGGTCTACCTCTCCCGGCCATAGGTCTATCTACAAACTCTGTTTTTCTAAACCTGCACCATCTCATTGCATGCACCAAAAGCAATCATTGCTCCTATAACCTCAAGCGTAGTATTCCATGGGTGCTTTGCCATATTTGGAAGGCTAGTAATGCTCTGGTTTTCAAGAAAATAAGACTTGACCTTGTTTTAATCCTGTTGAAAGCAGAAGCAGAATCAAAAATTGTGAAACCCACATTTTTTGAAATAATAAAATAAATAATAAATAATAATAATATCTGAAACACCATTATGAATACTCATAAATAATCTCCAAACACCATAACTCCAAATGATAAAATAAAATCTGAATAAATGGCGATAATATCATAAAGTAGGTCTGTCTGAAAATAAAGCAAAGAAAAACAGTCCAAAAGCACCATCCCGAGATGATCACTCATGATCATTAGTCTCACCTGAAAGGGGGGGAAAGAAAGAGGGGTGAGTAACAGGGGAGTCACTCAGTGAGGTATGAGATGCTAGACACGCAAATCACTGACTTAGAAAATAGTCCCTTTATGGAAGTTTAGCTTTAACATGAACAAACACGATGCCTAGAGCATCCCACAAAACAATCAATGCGATGATAGCACATAGCTAATCCATACGCCCCGCATTATCCTCTACGGATATAACTCATCATAATATGCCTCGTTAGTCCAGACATCTTTGAACCCTCGCCCATAACCTCTATGCGTCGAATACAAACGTCTTCACACCACGCCCCACACAAATATGCGTCGCTGGCCCAAACCTCTCTGAGCCCTCGCCCTCCAATATGCTTAGCTAGCCCGGATGTCTCCGAACCCCCGCCCTCATATGCGTTACTAGTCCAGATTTCTCTGGTGTAGCCGCCCTCATCACATAGTCTCTACTCATAACTATATATATACATATATATACCATCATCATTTAACATCACTCAATCCATAATAAGTTGAATCCTCTAGACCCCTAATTCCGGTTTACATTGAATCCTAACTATCACGCAAGACTCTATTCAAACAGACGAAACACGTTTCGAAACTAAACGGTGATAGAAAGAATTCTACACTAGTAACTGAATTTATGGAATAGACCCTCACCTTTGCCATAACGGAGAACATGAAACATATCATAAATAACAAGATGACTTGAAATCCAAGAAAGCTTAGGGTTTCGCCATGGGCCTCAACTTCTTGCTGTTAATCTTTTGTAACCGCTTTGAGTTTACACAAATATCGTAGTGTGTTACACACGGATATGTTAATCTTCTACAACCGTTTGTGTTATACAAAGATCATACTGTGTTACACACGGATACAACATAAGAAATAAGATAGATGTTTCAGACTTATTCCAGAAAGTTTCTACTCTATTTTACTTGTCTGGAAATACTTTGATATTAAATATGTTTACAACAAATGATTGACCTTTATATTGAGATCGAATCATTATGAAGAGACACACCTCTTCACACTAAAAGACATAACATGAAGAGTTACAACTCTTTGTGTAATAACTAACTAATGTAAATGTACTTAAGGAGAGATTGGATTATATAGTTTAACACTCCTCCTTAATCATATCTCGACTTCACTCCAAGCTGCTTCCTGAGATCTTCAAACCTTGACCCCCCCCCCAATGCCTTTGTGAGAATGTCTGCGAGTTGATCATCTCCTTTGCAATACTCCAATTTAATGATTCATTTTTGCTCAACTTCTCTCACGAAATGGTACTTGATCTCTATGTGCTTTGTCCTCCTGTGTTGCACTGGATTCTTTCCAATTGCTATTGCTGATTTGTTGTCACATAAGGTTGTAACTCCTCCTTCAAACTTCTGACCAAAATCTTCAAATAGTCTTTGTAACCACACGGCTTGATTTGCTGCTGCACACACGGCTATGTACTCCGCTTCAGCCGTTGACTGTGCCACTGTTTGTTGCTTACTTGATTGCCAACAAAACATGGCTGATCCAAGAGTAAACACATAACCTGAAGTGCTTTTCTTGTCTTCCTTAGAACCACCCCAATCGCTATCCGAGTAGCCTACAAGTCTTGGTTCTTTCACACTTGTAAAGAATACACCAAAGCTTGATGTTCCCTTGACATACCTTAGCACCCTTTTGGCTTCTTGGTAGTGTTTCATGTGAGGTGATGACATGTATCTTGAGAGATAGGCGCTTGCGTACATCACATCAGGTCGTGTTGCACACAAGTACAAAAGGCCTCCAACAATGCTTCTATACTTAGTCGGATCTCCATACTCTTTGTCATCCTCAACTCCTTTCTTTTGTGGTGTAAGTGGAGTGCTTACACTCTTGCTGTTTCTCATTCCAAACTTATCAACAAGTTTGTTTGCTTATTTTTCTTGTGAAAGAAATATGCCTCCATCGTCTTGGATTACTTCCATTCCAAGGAAGTAACTCAACAATCCAAGATCCAACATCTCGAATTCTTTCTTCATACTTTCCTTGAATGTGTTGATGATCTGAACATTGCTTCCAGTGATGATTATATCATCCACATATAGACTCACGATCAACACATCTCTTCCTTGCTTCATGATGTATAAGGCTGCATCATTCATACTCCTCTCAAAACCGTTTTGAATGAAGTATGAATCTATCCTTCCATACCATGCCCTTGGGGCTTGCTTTAAACCATATAAAGCCTTGCGTAGCCTCAACAACTTATGTTCCTTTCCTTGTGTAACATACCCAGGTGGTTGTGTTACATACACTTCTTCCTTTAGTTCTCCATTGAGAAATGCTGACTTTACATCCATTTGATACAAACGCCACTTCATTTGAGCTGCATAAGCAAGTATGGCCCTTATGTATCATGTCTTGAAACCGGGGCAAACGTCTCAAGGTAGTCAACACCATATGGTTGAGAGAATTCTCTTGCAACTAGCCGTGCCTTGTGCTTGATGTGATTTTCGTTTGCATCGGTTTTGATCTTGTAGATCCACTCCACACTTATCACATTCTTTTTCTCTGGCTTGTCTACTAGTTCCCATGTCTTGTTCTTCTCAATCATGGCTATTTCCTCATTCATCTCCTTTCTCCATTCCTTGCTACCACACGCTTCATCATAAGTGTATGGTTCTTCATGTGCATGAAGGCAATATTCTATTGCTTGAGCTGCCTCTTCAAGTTCTACTCTTGGTGCCTTTTCCATGATCTCAACCATGGACTTGAACTTCTTTGGTGGCTCATAATCTTCTTCATCACTAGTATCAGGATTACTATTTTGAATGAAAACAGGACTAGGAGTACCTTCGGTTTGTTCCTCAGGTGATTGAGAATCTTCCATAGATAACTCCTTAGGTGATTGATAACTTCCATATGCATCTCCAATGTCTTTTTTTGACTTCTTCTTGCCTTTTCCAATCCCACTTCTTGTTTTATTCAAACTCTACATCTCTTGATACTTCAATCTTCTCATTCTCTAGGGTGAGAACTCTATAGCCTTTGGATTGATTGCTGTAACCAATAAAGACTCCACGTTTTGCCTTGACATCTAACTTCCTCTTCTTCTGATCCGGGACATGTATGTAGCATATGCTACCAAACATTCTAATGTGTGACACATCAGGTTTGTGTCCACACCACTTCTCTATAGGAGTAACATCATTTTCTATTGCCTTTGATGGTAGACGGTTTTGAAGGTATGATGCTGTGTATACCGCTTCTGCCCATAACTTGAGTGGTAAGTCTTGCTCTGCCATCATAGTTCTAGCCATCTCCACCAAGGTCCTATTCATCCGCTCTGCTGCACCATTTTTTTGTGGTGAATAAGACAAGGTAACTTGCTTGTTGATTCCTTCTTTTTCACAAAACGGTTGAATTCTTGTGAAGTGAACTCACCACCACCATCTGATCTCAATGTCTTGATAGTACAACCCGATTGCTTCTACCACCATTGCTTTAAACTTCTTGAACATTGAGAATGTTTCTGATTTTTGCTTCATGAAATATACCCAACACATGTGAGTATAGTCATCCAAGAATAGCAAAAAAATATCGGCTTCCATCAATAGATTGGTGCTGCATCGGTCCACATACATCCGTATGTACAATCTCAAGCTTTTCTCCTGTCTTAGTTTGAGATTCCTTTGGGAAACTTTTGCGTGATTGCTTTCCAAGTCTACACGCCTCACATGCTTCCTTCATGACTTTAAACTTTGGTAATCCATTTACCAAATCTTTGTCTTGCATTTGTTGCAACCTTTTGTTGCCTACATGACCAAGTCTCTTGTGCCATGTCTCCATTTTGTCTTGCTCACTTGCGCTCATGGCTTCCTCTTGAGCCGAACCCATCCTGATTCTATAGCTTTTGTGAGTCATTGGGATATTCATTATCCTCCTGCCTTTTGGATCATCTATGATGCATCTCTTCTCTTGGAACTTCACCTGGTAGCCACTTGAAACAATTTGCGGAACACTCAACAAATTTTTCGCCAAACCAGGAACCAAGAACACATTTCTGATGGTCTTCTTGCCACCTTGAGTCATCACGGTAATATCTCCTGTACCTGCTGTCATGACTATACTTCCATTTCCAATATTTATTGGAACCTTGATACTTTTATCAAGCCTGGAGAAGTAACTCTCCTCCTTTGTCATATGATTACTTGCTCCACTGTCAACTAACCAGACATCTTCCATTGTTGTTGTTGTTTCACTCGCACTGAACAACATATGGTCTTCATTCAAGTCTTCTTTCTCAAGACTTACATGTGCTCTCTCCTTTTTCTTTGAGTAGCACTGATTTGCAAAGTGGCCTAACTTGCCACAATTGTAACACTTCTTGTTACTCTTTTGATCCTTCTCTGGATCATCCTTATTTTGTTTCCTCAGACACTCACTTTCGTAGTGATTGTTCTTCTTGCAGAACCTACACCACTTCTTGCCTCCACGGCGTTTTGAGTTGTCTTGTGTTACACCAGAGTTTCTCTGTTTAACACGACCATCGAATGCTCCTTCACTTGTGTTCTCTTCTCTTGCAGCCAATCTTGCTTCATGAGCCTTCAAAATCCCAATTAGTTTTGCCATTGTTGTTGAAGTCAAATCGCTTGTTTGCTCCAAGACACTGACTATACTATCGAACTTGGCTGGGAGAGAGATGAGTAACTTTTGTATGAGTTGAATGTCGGTCTTTTGTTCACCATGGTAAGTTAACTGATTTGCCAAGGCAACTAACTTATCTGTGAAAACTTTAATGTCTTCATTCTCATACATTTTCAGATTTTCATATTCTCTTCGCAACGTTTGAAGTCGAATCAAACGAACTTGAGGAGAACCTTGATACTCAGCCTTCAATGCATCCCATGTCTCTTTAGATGTTGTTGATGCTGCAATCTGTGAGAAGATATGATCCAATACGGCAGTTTGCAAAATTTGCAAAGCCAAGGTATCGTTCACCATTGCTTCTTCTCTAAGTGCCCTTGCCCTTGCGGTTTCAGGGTCTCATCCACTTGCGCTAGTGAGGCTCCCACGCCTTCTTCAACCACACACCATAACTTTCTAGTTTTGAAGATGGTTGACATCTTAATGCTCCAGAAGTCGTACTTCTCCCCATCGAATATGGGGATCACTTGATTTTGCATCGTTTCGTGTCCTTTCGATAAATCGTATGCCAAAATCCTCTAGCCTCTTTTTCTCTTCGCGAAGTGTTTCTCTTACTAGTGCTTTCTTCTTGGTCCTCTCAATCGTAAAGCTCTGATACCATGTTAATCTTTTGTAACCGCTTTGAGTTACACAAATATAATAGTGTGTTACACACGGATATGTTAATCTTCTACAACCGTTTGTGTTATACAAAGATCACAGTGTGTTACACACGGATACGACATAAGAAATAAGATAGATGTTTCAGACTTATTCCAAAAAGTTTCTACTTTATTTTACTTGTCTGGAAATACTTTGATATTATTGAGATTCTGTGATTATCTGTTTAGGGCTTCTCCAACCAGCCCCCTCATTTTTTATGGGGTCCACCCTTAAAATAATGGGATAAGGGGATAGTTCTCCAATGGTGTTCCTTCAAATATTTTCTCTTATTTTACAGTTTAGTCCTCAATTTTATTAGTAATTAATTATAATCATTAAACTTTAATAATTAAATAATAAATACATACTAATATGTGAGAGTGACAAAATTAGTAAACACATTTAGTAATAATACCAGATTATTTATAAAAAACATAAAATTACATATAATAATAAAACACATACAATTTCAAATTACAAAAGACATTTAAAATACAAAACTAATCAATACGACTATTTCTGTAATGTTCCCATATATGCTCAATCAATGCATTTTTAAATGATAAATGAGCCTCCTTATTTTTAATCTGAAGATTACGTGCTAAAAATTGCTGAAAACGTATATCTTCATTTATGGCCAGTTCAACATTTATTGGCGGTGATGGTCTTGCATCTCGAATCGGTGCGTTGATATCTCGTTCATCTTCAATGATCATGTTATGCATTATAATACATGATGTCATTATATCATGTAATACCTCTTTCTTCCAATAACGCGAAGATCCTGCGACGATAGCAAATTTGGATTGTAGAACTCCAAAAGCTCGTTCAACATCTTTCCGACATGATTCTTGTCTTGCTGCAAACAATTTTTCCTTTGGACCTTGGGGATCACTTATTGTTTGGACAATTGTTGACCATTTAGGATATATACCATCAGCCAAATAATAACCCATGTTATATTCTTGGCCTTGAATTGTGTAATTAGCTGGAGGAGCGGTACCTTGAGCAAGCTTGGAAAATAATTTGGAAGACTTCAGAACATTTATATCGTTGTTGCTGCCCGGCATTCCGAAATAGGCATGCCATATCCATAGATCATAATCCGCAACCGCTTCGAGAATTATCGTGGGTGATCTGCTACGACCTGCAAATTGTCCTGCCCATGCAGTTGGACAATTTTTCCACTTCCAGTGCATACAATCAAGACTGCCTAACATTCCTGGAAATCCGTGTTGTTGGCCAATACGGAGAAGTCTGGAAACATCCTCTGATGTCGGTGACCTAAGATACCACTCTGAAAACACATATATAATTGCACAACAAAATCTTTTCATGCATTCAATTGCTGTAGACTCCCCTATTTTGATGTATTCATCGGTCGCATCGGCAGGCATGCCATATGCCAAGATCCGAACAGCAGCTGTCACTTTTTGTAAGGTTGATAATCCAAGTCTCCCTAATTCATCACGTCGTTGGTTGAAGTAGTTGTCATGTTGCTTAACAGCATCAACAATGTGAAGAAATAACCTTCGTGACATTCTAAATCGACGATGAAATTCTATTTCACCATACACAGGATTATCAAAAAAATAATCATTGTACAAATTAAGATGAGCATTTTCTCTATCACGATGAATAACTGCGTGACCGACAATAGAACCACGGTGACTTACATGATTATTTTCTTGAGTGAGCTGTTGAACAAGACGATTATTGTTGATAAACAAATTGACAGCAATTTGTTGTTCTCTCTCTATCGCCTCATTTTCATCAGTAAGCCACTGATCAAACTCAGATGAGTCTGAAGAAGAAGAAGAAGAATTTTGAAGAGATGAATCTTCGATATTAAAGTTCATTTTTATCTGAAGTTTTGTTGATGTGTTATTTGATGCAAACGCATATCTATATATAGAAATAAATATTACTATGTCTCATCAACCATTAAATTGAAACTTTATCATTTTCCTATCCAATCTCCAACCTCCAGCGATATCCAACATCCAACCATATTCAATTGATCACACCATTCAATATTGCATTCAATAAATTTCATGTTTCATCAACCATTAAATGGAATTTTGTCATTTTCCTTTCCAACCTTCAACCATATTCCATAAATAAGATAGCTCCCAACCATAATTTATTTCACTCAGTTGAATTATTTATCTATTTATTTTGTGTATAAATAATGGACTTTACCAAGTGGAAAAATCACACTTTACCCACCATTCATTCGTTTCTTTTTCTTGTTTACAAAATGGAAAAAAAGTAGAGGCACATCATTCAACCAACAAGAAGATGAGTTGTTATGTCATGTCTATTTAGAAATTTCACAAGATCCTATTGCTAGCAACAATCAAACTCTGAAAACATTGTGGGAAAAAATAGAAAAAAGTTATAATGAAAAAAAAAACAAAGAGTTGGGAAGTTAGAAGTCATAGGTCTTTAGAAGGTAGAATGGGTAATATTTTATATGCTGTTAGAAACTTGAAGAGTTGTGTGATCCAAGTGCAAAATATGCATCCAAGTGGTGCATCCGATCAAGACATTGTAAGTATAAATTATATTGGTATGTGTTATTTAATTTTATTAGTGTTTACTATCAAATCAAGTTTTTTAAAATTACAAAATATTTACAGATGGAGAAAGCAAAGAAATTATTGATGCAAGACCCAAAATTGAAAAAAAGGTTTTAAATTTGATCATGTGTGGCTTTTGATGAAAGATATTCCAAAGTTTTCAGATAATGTCAATATCGGTATTCCGGATATTGAAAGTGATACCGTCGGTTCTCCAGCATCACAATCTCCTGGATTTTCTTCATTCACAATCAATTTAAACAGTGATGATGGTGGGTCAAATTCGTCACAACGTCCTATTGGATCGAAGAAAGCAAAACTCAAAAGAAAACTTGATGAAGGTAATTCTTCTATGGATAATTTGGTTTCATCAAATGAACAAATTCTGAATTTCTTGAAAGAAAGTGCATCATCTAGGGAAAAAAATAATGAGATGGTTCTGTTACGCATGCAAAATCAAGCAAAAAAATTAGCTCTAAAAGAAATGGAGGAAGAAAACAAAATATTGTTGACAAATTTGAACTCCATTGATGATATTAACACTCGCCAATTTATCCGATCTGAACAAGCACGAATAATACAAAAAAGAACTCAGCAACAACAATCTGAAGAGACTGCTCCAAATTTATATCGACAATATTTTGGTAATTTTTAAGGTTCGACACAACTATATCATAATTTTATATATATATATATATATATATATATATATATATATTGTAATGTGTAATATTTTAGCTTATTTTAATGTGTAATTTTTTAGTTTATTATTTTAATGTGTAATATTTTAGCTTATTTTAATGTGTAATATTTCAGTTTATTTTAATGTGTAATATTTTAACTTATTATTATTATTTAAAGTGAATTTTATGAGATTATATTATAATATTATAGTGTTAGTATAGTTATAATATTAAAATGCAGCATGAAAAATAATAAGTATACAATCATTAAACATACATAAATAGAAGGACTAATGAAAAGTAAATAGTGTTTTAAGGGGGTGAACAGTGCACCCTCAAATTTGAAGGTGCACTGTTCACTCCCTTAAAATTTGAGGGGATAAGGGGCCATTGGAGTGCAAAACCCTTCAAAAAATGAGGGGATAAGGGCCCGTTGGAGATGCCCTTACAACAAATGATTGACCTATAGAGATCGAATCATTATGAAGAGACACACCTCTTCACACTAAAAGACATAACATGAAGAGTTACAACTCTTTGTGTAATAACTAACTAATGTAAATGTACATAAGGAGAGATTGGATTATATAGTTTAACACTTGCCAAGCCACACTAGATAAAAGATGATTAAATATTAAACATGATTAATGATTAAAACTAGGGATTGAGAAGCTTGGAAAACAAGAAACCAAAAAGAACCACTTCACTTTCACGGCATTAGACACAACCATAATTATTGACTTCACAACATCATGGCTTACGTCAACGGTGGAACACGATTAGAAGTGGTGATAAGAAATTAACTGAAACTGAGACAACAAGGCTTAGGTTGCAAGAATGAACAAGATCGTGATCTCAGTTGCTCGGATCAAGTCGACGATGATTAACGACAACTCGTACAAGGACGGCATGGATCTCCGGTGGCCTGCTACAACTCCGGGTGCGGAGCCGTGATGGCTGGCGACGGGGACACTATACAACGGCTCCGGCTTCACCTTCACGGTCATGTTCTCCATCACATGGAACTGAGAAGAGGGAAGTTGAAGAACAGATAATAAGGAAAACATGAGAGAGATCAACACCATATAAGAAGAAGAAAGTATGATTACATGAAGGAAGAGGGACTAAGAACGTGGTGATGAAGCTGGTCTGAGACATTTGACAACACGACTCCTCACGAGCTGATTAAGAGTGGCTGAGTTTTGTGGAAAATAATATATATATATATGAGTACAAGAGTATACGGCTAGGGTTAGACAATAAATTGGCTTGGTTTGGTTTAGTAATAATAGATATTATACCAATTGGTTAAGGAAAAATCAGATTCATAAATATAGTCTCTACAAACCAGAAAAAAAAAAGGAATAATATGATAGAGAAAATTTGTAAAATAGTTATAATTTAATTATCAGAGATTAGGGTCGTTACAAAAATATAGTTTGATCTCAACTATCCAGACCCTTTGGCTACAGTGTCTCATCAAAGCCTTCAAGCTTCTATCTTATCTTGGAAAGCACGACCTAATGGCCTTTTGAAATGCAATATTGCTACTTCTTGGTCAGAATCATCAGGTTTAAGTGGAGCTTCTTGCGTAGTCAGGGATTGTATAGGCAAAGTCATCATGCATAGTAGATAGTCGTATTCATTTGTGAGCTCCAGAGAACTAGCTGAACTCTAAGCTTTTCACTGGGCTATTGACAGCATGAACAAGATCATCTTTGAAGCCTCTTGCGCACATGCACGAGCATGCTGTCTTCTCGGTCCACGTTACAATACGGAGGCTATAGAGTTGGCTCGACAAATCTATGACACGGTTCATAGTTTGCAAACCTGGTCCTTAGAACATGTATTTCCCCAACGGAATGTCATGGCCCAACGAATATCAGACATCATCACCACAAAACTCAGATATCAGTCAAACGTAGCTAATGGCGATCCTAACTGGTTGAGATTCTGAGTTATGCAGAAGCAGAGGCTTTGTAATTCTTCTCTTTGATAGCTAACCTACCATTCTGACTCCTCCTTCGTAGTGAGTGGATTGAAGTTGGTTTCTTTCATTAGCCATCTTTGTTTTTCCTTGCATGTACCTACCTATTGATATGGTTCTTTTTTTTTCATTTCTGTTATTTGATTTCAGCATTTGAACTCTTGCCTTCATGGCAGTGTTAAAAAAATGTTTTGTGGTTAACTGAAAATTTAGATATAACTGACCAAAGAAAAATAGTGTGAGATCTAAAAGACCAAAGTATTAATATATTTAATTTTAAAATATTCAATATTATAAAATAATAAAATTAATCAGTAAATAGAACTACTAGATTGTTTTTATATAATTTAAAGATTATTTAAAATGTAGATAAGTAGATATAAAATGAATGAAAAGATAATTTCTTAAAAATCTATGCAATTTTTAAGATGAAAAGATACATTCTTAGACATTTACATAATCTCTTCACCAATGAAATTTTCCATATATGTTTTCTACGAATTTTGATGAAATTTGAACAATGAATATCTACTTTTCCTAATATATTTTTGAATGTTGTGGTTTTTAAAATTCTGTGCTCTTATTGTAGTAATAGTTTGTCGCTGCCCACAAATTATTTACATAGAAGACTAATGGTTGCAATGGTTGACAACCAAACTTTGCAATGGTTAACTAATGATTCTAAACACCAAAAGTTGTAATTGTTCATCATCAAAGACTACAATCACCAAATGCTATAATACCAAAGGCTACAGTTACCAACAATTACAATAGTTCATTACCATAGATTAGATTGCAAAGGACAATCACCAAAAATTGCAATCACTAACAGATGCAATGTTTCATTTAACTATTTAAAATTATTCATCTAAACAAATGTAATAATTCACTTAAACAGTTTCAAATATACACTTAAATCTTCAACAATCCTTCCATATTTATGTGTAACTGAAGATTCAATTAATAAATAGCACATATATTAAATTCATACATATATTAAATTCTACATATATAAAAAGTATTTGTTCTTGGGTTATATTTTCTTTACACTTATCTATTAATAAATAAAATTGTCTGAATAGACTAGATCATTTTTATCTCAAACCCGAATAGATGAAACTGAATCAGACAAAAAACGACACCAAAACATGAAATTATAAATCATAAAATGTAACTGAAAAACATATATGCAGTTTTGTACATGTATAACACTACAAAAATAATTAAATTACCCAACCAACCGAATTATCAGAATTTTTTTAAGAGATTTTTAAGATTTTTTAAATGTATAAAATAGATTAAAAATGAAATAAAATAACTCATTAAAAATCTATGCAAATTTTACAATTAATAAGTAAATATTTATGTTTTTCATAACCTCTTAAAAATCTATGCAAATTTTAAAATAAAAAGACACATCCTTAGACAAAAGATAATTCATCAAAAATCTATGCAAATTTAGAAGAAAAAGACACATCATTAAAAACATAAACACACACATCCTTAGACATTTGACAACCACTTAAAAACCAATACAACTTTTAAAATGAAAGGCATGTCTTTAAAATTTTTGGATTACTATTATTAATATATTTAATGTTTGTGTGTAAGAATTTGTGCTTGAAAATACACATACCTCGCTTTCTTTTTTACTTAAATTACTACATGATAATAATCAAATGCAATATGCTAAAGAGTTTTCGGCACCAACTTTTTTGTACTTAAGTGAAAGTTTGGATTTAATCGTCCAAAAAACCAACATGAGACCTAAAAATATAATTATTGATATATTTAATTTTGTAATTATTATTAATATCATATTTTTTATATATTTTTAAAATTATTTAAAGATGTACAAGAAAATAATATATATATATATATATAAAGCAAATGAAAAGATATTTTTTAGAATCGATGCAGCTTCTACAATGAAAATGCATCCTTAGACTTTTTGGCAATTTATTCAAACCAATGAAATTTTTGTCATGAAAAAATCAAATATAATCTAAGAAAAAAATCACCGAAAAACCGTTCTCTCTCTTTGCGATATTTTCTCTCTGCCTCCTATCCCGTCGAACCCGTTGGAACCAGTAATTGCTCCGACGACCGGCGCATGGCGGCTCTGTTAGCGCCACACTGGTCAGATCTGCCGTTAATTCTCTCCCTTTATATTCTGCACTTTTTTCGTTTTCTGTTTTGTTGAGATTTCATGGTTGATGAGCTTGAGAGCTTGTGGCTTGGAGGGGTTCGTCATGTCTCCCATGGGTCCATTGTATGCTGAATCCAATTTCTGAAGTTTATATGCAGTGATGGCTGTGGCTGGCTCTTTGTAGGAACCGAAATTCACACTGTCGATTTTCGTAAACTTAAGAGAAGTCTAAAAGATTCTACTTTCTCAGAGGTCTCGTATTATCTGCGTAAACACATGAAGCCACATGAAACAAAGAAGAGAGAGATAACAGAATATCGAAAGTAAATTGCACTAAGGCGTTTTATTGATTGATAATGATAAAGTTACAAAGTTTCAGCGGGAATGAAGTGGACATAATTTGTCAGCAATGGAGAATGAAAGAACAAAGCGATAAAACATTCTAAGTATCGAACTTGCTAGTCTGGCCACCTAGATTCTAAGTTCTCCTAAAGTTAACAGTAGTTTTAGACCTAATCTCCGAATCCCCGCGCTTCTAACTCTGGCTTCCTTTATATTTAAAATGCGGGTTGGTCGTCATTTCATTTTATGCCCCTGGCCGAGTTTATCCATCTTCGAAAAATTCCCGTATCTTCATAATTATCTTGGAAATAATAATATTTATCTTCGGATTTTGACATTTATCTCTCTTGCGAATAAAGATAGACAGTCGTAACACCACTGGGCTTGGTTTTGTATGAAATCGTAAGCGGGCCTTTAGTCGCGTTTTAGGCTTCTCGGGCCATTTTTCCGACTTTGGGCATTTTATCGATTTCTCTGAAAGACCGTCTTTAATGGGACGTCGATATTTAAGAAAGGGTTCAAAATTCTAGTATTAGGCAACTTTGGTGTTAAGTGAACAGTTTCCGTTTTATACGATGAATTTGAACTTACACGAAAAACGAGTCTTCACGGCTTTTATCGTAAAGTTCTAACGGTAACTCCGATTGAGAAAAAACAAAGAGAATTTTGATTGAGATTCAAGAGAGAAGACAAGGGCTGTGGTCTCACTCGCCATATGGAGACCCTGGGTTTGTTTGGTGACTCTACTTGTTTTATTTATAAAATTTCAATGGAAACTTTATTGAGAGGAGACAAAAAGCATTTCGATCATGACTCAAAGAAGAATAAAAAAGAGAGACACAATTCCCCATATGGCGACCCAGAATTGGAGAACCGAGGTCGCCATATGGCGACCTGGACTCGGAGAGTTTAGGTCGCCATATGGCGACCTGGACTCGGAGAGTTTAGGTCGCCATATGGCAACCTGGACTCGGAGAGCATAGGTTGCCATATGGCGACTCAGACTATGTGGCTCTAGGTCGCCATATGGCGACCCAGATTGTACGGGTTTAGGTTGCCATATGGCGACCTGTAACCTTGGTGCGCAGGTCGCCATATGGTGAACTGTGGTTTGCGTGTGCGGGTCGCCATAGCTTTGCGAGTCTGGGTCGCCATATGGTGACTCGGTTTGCTAAAGGCCAGGTCGCGGTATGGCGACCTAGGTTTGTACACTCGAGCTCGCCATATGACGACCTAGGTTCGAGATACTTTTGTTCTTTCCAAAATACTCTTTCGATAAGTTACTTCTAGAAGTGGTAACCTTAGTCATTGATTTCGAGATAACCGTTTTTGACCCCAATAGTTAGCCCCCAACCTGCAAAGATTATCCCTCCTAACTTTTTTATAAGTAGTGAACTCTCATTCCTCGTTCTCCTCACACCTTCTCATTTCTTTAAGCTACCTCTGCCTTCTTTCTAAAAATTCGTAAGAAAGATGTCTTCTTCCCAAGGTGACAAAAAAAAATTTCGACGTCGAGATGAACGATTTCACTCTTTCTGCGAGTCCTTTGAAATTGGCCCCTCCTAGCACTGTGTTGGCCTACGCAGCTGGCTTCTTATCCTTCCAGTATAAGTTTGCCCGGCGCAGCGCTGAGAAGGAGATTGGGCAGTCTTCTGATAATCCGCCAGTATCTCCAGCCTCGATCGAAACTGCGGTCGCACCATCGTCGGAGACTTTGGTTCAGCCTAGAGGCTCGTCCACGATGCCTGTTCATGTTGAGGATAAGGAGCAGGCTCCAGAATCGATGCCCCCTCCTTTGGCTAAGCGGGAAACCGTTATGGGTCTGCTTGCTTCTAGTACTGGTCCGATCGTCCCACCAAAAATTCAAAAAAGGAACCCTCCTGCCGGCGAGGCGACTAAGAGGAAAAGATGCACTAAAGGAGGAGAAGGCGATTCTTCACCACAGGGAGGATCTGGCTCGAGTGCGATGCCACAGTATCGTGCCAAGGTTTGTTTCAAAGATCTTTCCTGTTAGCATGTTGTACCCTTCTCTATCCCTTTATTTGTCTTGTGCAGTTCGTATCTTTGATTGATGGGATGATCAATGAATGTGGGTCAGAGGTTGAGCGTCTTACGAGGGAGTTAGCGGAGTCCCGAGAAGAGTCATCGGTGTTTGAGAAGAAGTTAAAGGTTATTGAAGATGCTCATTCCGTTGAGGTGTCCCAATTCGAGACTCAGATCGGCGAGCTCGAGCGAGACCTCGGGAAGACTGCGAGCTCCCTTCTCAAGGCAAAGCTGGTCAGGAGCTTTGGAGGCTCGTCGACTCTAGAGTCATCTCCAGAGCGAAGAAGGCTCGTGGGATTGAGGAAGCCAAGATGGTCGTTCGCGCTGAGTTTGAGGCCCGCTTGGCGAGGATTGCTGGTTCCCTCGACCCCTTGATGACCATTTGAAGTAGGGATCTGGCTCTCGCAGACGTTGAGGGAGGAATGAGCAAGGTCCGGCTGTTCCAGGGTGATGCGCCTCTATCTCCACGAGCTGAGGAAGCTCGGCTTTCGGCGCGCAAAGAAGAGTTGGGGATTGCTGAGGGTGATTTTGACACGATCCTTGGCAGTCTAAGATCCGAGTGCCTCCTTCCACCGTGATCGAGTGATGCAGAAGGGAAGGATTCCGTGGTATTCGGAGGCGCAACCCCAAGCTCGGACGAGGTGATGGTCGAAGGTGAGGTTGCAGGAACTGATGATGAGTGAGGTTGCAGTCTCGTATGAGACTTTTTTTTATCATTTTTATGTTTTCTTTTATGTTTGGATCGGCTAAGTGTGGCCTTGTTTTTTATTTTGGGACTGGCCGCGTGTGGCTTTGAATCCCTGCCGCTTTGAGGCTTTTGCATGAATGAAACAATATTTTTATTGAAAGGATTTGAGATTTAGGAGTGTGTTGAGTAGTTGCGTGTAGAGGGAAGATTATGAGTTGTCATTTCATAACCTAACTCTTCTTTATAGATCGTTCTATTCATTGCTCGTTTGAGATGTGCAAAAAAGTTCTGTGAGCATTTAGATGTGAACGAAGAGGCATGCTTTCAAGATCTCATATCTTTTGATATTCATGCCTTGACACTAGGGCTGGGCACAAAACCCATAATCCGAAATCCGAACCGAACCCAAACCAAAAAATCCGAACCGTACCCGGTCCAAAAATGTAAAAATACCCGAATGGATCTTGTAAGGTGTTATAAACATATCCGAACCCAAAGCGTTATTAACCGAACCCGAACGGGTAATCCAAAAAACCCGAAAACCCAAAAAATCCGAAAAATATCCAAAGAAACCGATCCGAATGTCCAAATTAACATGTAATATAAATATATGAAAAATATATATACTTCATATATTGAATTTCTGATATGATATCTAACAATTAGTGTTTAAAATTTAAATAAGTTCCTTAAATACTCAATTATATATAAATAAGTATATAATTTAATGCTTTTCTTTTAAATTTTAGATTTTACTTCATGTATATCCGAACCGATCCGATAAAATCCGAACCCGAACGATATATGGTTACTTTATGGGTTTTAGGATGTGATACAAAACCAACCCGAAACCGATGTGTTATATCCGAATCCGACCCGTATTTGTAAATTTACTAGAATGGGACCTATGAGGTGTTATAAAATAGAACCAAAATCCGAAAAATCCGACCCGAACGCCAACGGGTACCCGAACGCCCATGCGTACTTGACACGTTAGAGACCAGTGTGTTGGGTTTAGGGCAAGACCCAACTTTACTCTCGGTTAAGGCTGTGGGATGACTAACTGGCTTTCGTTTTGCATGTTGCAATTTCAACCTGATTCCGTACCGGTTTAAAGTTCGCAATATGTTCTCGGCTTATACAACTTGTATGGTTGGAATTTAGCATCTCTTCGAGGAAATTTTTAAGTCTCCCGAAAATGCTGACCAAAAATTATAGATTTCTTTTATAGCGCTATTATCCTTGTGTCGGATGTATGAGAGCTATCCTTGTAAGATAACTTAGTCTGTTTAGGACGTTGCGAGTTCGTTGTCATCAGAAACAAACTTATTGGTAGATATTACCGTTTTTGAGCTTTTGCGAAAAGACACGTGTTTGAGAGGGGGTGTGTGTTTTATAGTCGCAGACGGACTGGTTTTGGAGATAAGGATTCTGTTCGGAGTGTTTTGATGAAAAAGGGTTCCTCGACGTTTTGATGATAGAAGAATTTCGCGAGAAAAACTCGCGTTTTCTTTTTAGAAAAAAACTTTTCGAAAATATCGAGTACATGAGCGGATATTTTGAACCTTTTGGGAGTATACGAGTATACGTATACATACCCAATCCCCCCTTTTCAAAGAGGGGGACAACTGAACTCATCTTGCGACGAATTGCCAACGTACCCCTTGTTGGGGATCAAGCCATCTCGTAGTTCAGTTTTAAGCCAATGTTTAGTGATAGTATTTTTTCAGGTGCGTCGCGTTCCAAGTTCTAGGAACCTTGACATCTTGCATGTTCACGATTTCATAAGCGCCTGGTCGCACTAATTTTATGAATTTGTACGGTCCTTCCCATTTTGGTTCGAGTTTCCCTGTGTCCTGCGCGACAGTGTTTTGGAAGACCTTTCGTAAGACTAAGTCTCCTTCTTTGAACATGCGGCTGCGCACGTTTAAATTGTAGTACCTTGCAACTGCTTGTTGACAGTTTTGAATTCATATGAGTGCATGATCCCGACGTTCGTTGATTAGGTCGAGGTGGTCAAGCAACATTAGGTTGTTCAAATTTTCACGCTCTGGGAGTAGCTTCATGCGTATTCCGGGAAGTTCGAATTCCGCCAGGATCACGCATTCTGCTCCGTAAATGAGGGCGAAGGGGGTTTCCCCTGTTGCTCGTCTAGGAGTTTTCCAATGTGGCCATAAGACTCCTTCTAGTTCCTCGGCCCATTTACCCTTCTTGGCGTCTAGCATTTTTTGAGTCCATCAAGGATGGTCTTGTTAGTAGTTTCAGATTGTCCGTTGCATTGTGGATATCTGGGAGTTGATTTAGTCAATCATTTTTTCCACTTCTCACAGAAGGCTCCGAATCTAGTCGAGATGAATTGTGATCCGTTGTCTGTTAGGATTTCGTATGGAATGCCATGCCTGCAAATAATGTTTCTCCACACGAAGCTTTTGACCTGAGAATCTTTGATGCTCGCGTAGGTGTCTGCTTCCACTCACTTCGAGAAAAAATTGGTTAAGACGAGCACGAAGCGTTTCTATTTAGATCTATGCATGGGACCGATGATGTCCATGGACCATCGCATAAACATGTATGGTGCGGAAATTGACGAGAGGACCTCCGCTGGTTGATGGATGGTGGGAGCGTGGCTCTGGCATTTTTCGCATTTTCGTGCAAAATTCTTGCAGTCCTTGATCATTGTTGGCCAGTAGTAACCTTGGCGTTTAATTTTGATTGCGAGGGATCTTCCACCAGAGTGGTTTCCACAGGATCCATAGTGAATTTCTCCCTTTATCCCTCGCGCTTTTTCTCCTTCCACGCAGGTCATACGGGGTCCGGAGAATCTTCATTTGTAAGGTTCTCCCTCTACCAATACGTATCGCGTGGATTGGGCCTTAATTTTTCGGGCCGCCCATTTCTCTGCTGGGAGTATTCCATCGTCGATGTATGCTTTGATGGTCTGCATCCATGGTTTGTTAAACCCATATTCAATTTGCTCGTGTTCTTTTTTCCGGTTGTGCATTGACTTCGTCTGCGTTATCATTTTGTGAGTCGATTAAGTTCACAACGATAGGTTGTACGATGCTAGGGTGCTCTATGAATTCCACTGGGATTACCCTGCTTTGGCCTGGATCAGAGCTAGATGCTAGTGCGGCCAAGGCATCTGCCTGGGCGTTCTCTGCGCGAGGGATTCGTGTCAGAACGATTGATCAAAGCTTTGGGTTAAGTCCCGGACAACCTTCAAGTAGGGGTCCATTCTTCCATCTCTTGCCTCGTATTCTCTGTTGTACTTATTTACTACCAGCTGCAAGTCGCAATACACGTGGATGTTGCGTATTTTCAGGACGCGAGCCAGTCGTAAGCCACAAATGAGAGCTTCTTACTCGGCTTCGTTGTTGGAAGCCTGGAAAATCAATCGAAATGATTGTTCCAGTACTTCCCCTGTTGGTGAAGTCAATCGGATTCCGACCCCGGAGCCCTGTTTGGATGACAATCCATCGACCTGGAGTGTCCAGGTCGAGTCTGGCTCTTGGTTATTTGTGCACCCTGTGGGAGGCTCTACCAAGAAGTCAGCGAGCACTTGCGATTTTGCGCAGACTTTTGCTCGATACTCGATATCGTATTCGCTTAGCTCGACTGTCCACTTCGCTAACCTTCTAGATTGACTGGGGCTATGAAAGATTGTCTGCAATAGAAATTATGTGAGTACCACGATCGTATGAGATTGAAAATAAGGTCTGAGTTTTCAGATGGACATTACGACCGCGAGAGCTAGTTTTTCCATTAGCGGGTAACATGTCTCTGAATCCAGCTTGGTTTTACTTACATAGAATATGGGATTTTGTTCGCTCGCTCTTCTTAGATGAGGACTCCACTTACGGATGTTATGGATACTCTGATATACAAAAATAAAGGCTCCCCTTCTAGGGGTTTTGCGAGCACTGGGAAGGGGCCAGGTAGTTCTTTAGCTGTTGGAAAGCTTTCTCGTACTCCTCGGTCCATTCGAACTTTTAATTCCCTTTCAAGGTTTCGTAGAAAGGTAAGCATTTATCCGTTAATCGCAAGATAAAACGATTGAGTGCTGCAACTCTACCCGTTAACCTCTGCACCTCTCGCTTGGTTTTTGAAGATGCCATCTCAATCAGCACTGTGATCTGTTTTGGATTAGCCTCGATTCCCCGAAAGGTCACAAGTATCCCATAAATTCTCCCTATGCTACCGCGAACCTGCACTTTGTGGGGTTCAGTTTCATGTTATGTAGGTTAAACCTCTCGAAGCATTATTGGATATGGCTGACATGGTCTTGTTCCTCAAGATATTTTACGAGCATGTCTTCAATGTATACCTCCATTGTTTTTCCGAGCTTTTCGGAGAACATTTGGTTAACCAGTCACTGATAAGTTGCACCAGCGTTCTTAAGGCCGAATGGCATTACTCTGTAACAGTAAGTACCGCGGTCGGTTATGAATGCAGTTTTATCTTGATCACGGAGGTTCATAATGATATGATTGTACCCGGAGAAATAATCCATGAATGATAATAGTTTGTTTCCTGCTGTTGCTTCGACCAATCGATCTATGTGAGAGAGTGGGAAACTATCCTTTCGACATGCTTTGTTGAGATCGGTAAAATCAACGCAGACTCGCCATTTGCCGTTTTTGTTTTTGACGAAGACTGGGTTAGCGAGCCTGTCAGGATACCTTAATTCTGTTATGGATCCGATTTTGAGGAGTTTTACGACCTTGTCGTTAACTGCGGAGGCCCGTTCAGGATCCAACTTTCATCTTTTCTGTTTGACTGGTTTGAAAGTTGGATCGATGTTAAGTTCGTGACATGTAATGTTGATTTCAATCCCTGGCATGTATTTCGCAGCCCACACGAATGTGTGTAAGTTCGTTTTTAGACAGGCGATAAGCTCCATTTTAAGGGCTCGCAAAGATTAGCGCCGATTTCAACGCATCAGTCTGGGAATGCTTCGTCGAGGCACACTGAGAACTCGGGTTTGCAGGTTGGTTCGCTTTTTTTCCTCGAGTGCTTCTGCAACTCGTGACTGCCAAAAGATTTCTGTTTCATTTGGTCCTAAGGCATTGTCATCAACAGACGACTTCCTTTTCTTGTTTGAAGGAGTCTCTGATTACGAGCCCTTTTATTTTAATTCCGCGGCGAAACAAACTTGCGAGATTTTTCTATTCCCTCAGATTGTCTTGATTTCGTGTGGTGCTGGAAACTTGAGACATAGGTGGTAGGTTGATGGCACCGCCTGCATTGAATTTATCCATGGAGTTCCTACGCTCACGTTAAACGACGAGGGTCGGTCAACAACCAGAAACTCCACGATTTTTGTTATACTCTCGGCCTTGACCATTAGGTTGATTGTTCCGAGTCATAGTCGCTTCCCTCAAGAGTCATAATCGCTTCCCTAGAGAGTCCTAATAGCGGACTTGGGTCTCTCGCGACTTTGGATAGATCCTTTCGAGGGTACACTTGAAAATCGAACTTGTTAATCTAGCCACCTAGATTCTAAGTTCTCCTAAAGCAAACAGTAGTTTTCTAGACCTAATCTTCGGATCCCCGCGCTTCTAACTCTGGCTTTCTTTATATATGCAATGCAGGTCGGTCGTCATTTCCTTCTCTGCCCCTCGTCGAGTCTATCCATTTTCGGAATATTCCTGTATCTTTCCGATCTTCATAATTATCTTGGAAATACTAATAATTATCTTCCAGATTTTGAAGTTTATCTCTCCTGCAAATAAAGATAGCCCGTAGTAACACCAATGGGCTTGATTTTGTATGAAATTGTAAGCGGGCCTTTAGACGCGTTTAGGCCTCTTGTGCCATTTTTCCGACTTTGAGCGTTTTTCCGATTTCTCCGAAAGACCTTCTTTGATGCGACGTCGATCTATAATCATGGGTTCAAAATTCTCATATAGCTTTGGAAACTTTGGTGTTAAGTCAACATTTACCATTTTATACGATCGATTTGAACTTATAAAAAAAACGAGTCTTTGCGGCTTTTTATCGTAAAGTTCCAACGGTAACTCCGATTGAGACGAAACGAAGAGAATTTCGATTGAGATTCGAGAGAGAAGCCAAGGGGTGTGGTCTCACTCTCCATATGGCGACCTGGGAGCTGTATTTGGCGACCATGGGTGTGGTCTCACTCGCCATATGGCGAACCGATCTTTGAAAAGTCAGGTCACCATATGGCGACCCGGAATCTGAGAGCCTAGTTTGCCATATGGCGACCCAGAATGTGTGGGTCTAGGTCTCCATATGGCGACCCGGATTGTACGGGTTCAGTTCGCCATATGGCGACCCGGATTGTAAGGGTTCAAGTCGCCATATGGCGACCCCTAACCTTGGTGCAAAGGTCGCCATATGGTGACCCGTACCTTGCGGGTTCAGGTCCCCATATGGCGACCCGTTCTTTGTGTGTGTGGGTCGCCATATGGCGACCGTGCTTGCGATCGCTGGTCTTCATATGGCTACCCGTGCTTTGTGAGTGCAGGTCGCCATATGGAGACTCGTGCTTTGCGTGTGCGGGTCACCATATGGCGACATGTGCTTTGCGTGTGCGGGTCGCCATATGGCGACCCGTGCTTTCCATGTGCGGGTCACCATATGGTGACCCGTGCTTTGCAAGTGCATGTCACCATATGGCGACCCGTGCTTTGCGTGTGCGGGTCGCCATATGGCGACCCGTGCTTTGCGAGTGTAGGTCGCCATATGGCGACCCCGTTCGTTAAAGACTAGGTCGCCATATGGCGACCTGGGTTTGTACACTCGAGGTCGCCATATGACGACCTAGGTTCGAGGTGCTTTTATTCTTTCCGAAATACTCTTTCGATAAGTTACTTCTTGAAGTGGTAACCTTAGTTGTTGATTACGAGATAACCGTTTTTGACCCCAACACTCTTGCCGCACATGGTTTAATCCAAATCTAGTTCTGACCCATCATCGGTTTGTGTGTTCAATTCAACCTCTTTTACCTAAATCTCTTCTTGTATTTTACGTGGAGCTTGTTGTAGAGAGCTTCATTGCTCTGGTTTATTTAGTGGAATAGTCATGGTGTTTTGTCCGCAAGAGATTTGTGGCTTTACTTCTGATTTCTTGGTTCCTAAGCTTGTAATGTTTTCGGGTTTTTGTGTTGTTTGAACGCTTCCTTGTATTGTTGCCGGCCTTTTTCAGTTTTCAGTGAGATTTGGCATTTACAATTCGATTTATTCGGTTCTTTTGAGATTAGAGTGTTCTTTGCAAGGCTTTTACTGAAGTGTAGTTTGCTCACATGAAATGTGTCACTGCCATATCCGGAAGAAGGTGTGACTCTAGAGTGGTTCCATCTTTGCCGGGTTATAAAGTGCGGGTTCGTTGGTTTGGAGGGGAGTGATCTCAGTATGTTGGTAGAAGTTTGAGGTTATTGTTAATTGGTCATGGGAAACACTATAAATCTCGTTCAAAATCACTTGAAGATGTTGGGATGTTGCATTCTTGGTGTGCTAGTATCATTGTAAGTTCTTTTGAATTTTCTTAAGTTAGTTGTAGAGTAGTATTTGTTCTTGTAAATTACTCCGGTATATATTATAATTGACTGATCATGGAATTTTGTTTTTGGAAATTCTTATTTTCCGCCAGCTTATATATCAAACCTTGTATTTTTTTTCTTCAAAATTAATAGTCCTTTTGTTCCGATTTAATTGTCGTTGTAGAGTAAAATTTCCGTTTCAAAATAAATATTCTGTTATGATTTCAATACAGAATTATTAAATTTATATATTATTTTATTTTTTATGAGAAATACCCTAAGATAACACTTTTAAAGTTTTTGTTACAAAAATAGCATTCCAAAAGAAAAATGACTAAAATAGACTTTATTAAAGGGTGTAAATATACATTTATATCTATTGGGTTAACTAATCTAGACTTAGAGATTAGAGTTACGGGGTGAGGTTTTGAAGGTGAGGTCTAAAATTAAAAAAAAAACAATATTAAATTTTTAGAATAAAAAGTTTATTTTGGTCATTTTAGGGGTATTTTTGTGATACAAAAATTTAAAAGAATTATTTGAAAGATTTGCCATTTTTCTATTGGTTGAAATGTGGCTGAGTTTATGGGTAATGATGTTTTTATTTTGAAAATATGTAAAATTAAATGTTTTCTTAATCTACATGTAAAATTCTAAAAAGTATTTAAAATGAAACGAAGGTAATCTAATAAAAAATAAAGCATCTAAAACAAAAATCTAGATCGTGTTGGAGTTTGGAAATGGCTTATTTCAACATAAATTTTACGGGTCGTGGCTATTCCTTCACGAACTTTAAAATAGTGCGTATTTCATACGAAACTAAACAAAATTTTAAAAATACTACATGAACTTTATGCGTCGTACCTTTTCATTCCCGAACTTTGTGGAAGTGCATATTTCATATTGAATTACAAAAAAACTCTAAAAATCAAAAATTCAAAAATACTATAAAAACTCTAAAAATCGTGCTTGTATATATTAACCGTCAAACGTGTTAGTCATCCGTTAATTTATCAAAACAATGTTATGTTGGATACATTAAATTTTAAAAATACTATATAAAATCTCAAAATCGTGTTTATATATATTGACCGTCAATGGTATTAGTAATCTATTAATTTATCAAAATGCATAATTTTGGATAATTTCTATATAAAAAAGCTTAATTTTTGGGAGATTCGAACTCTCACATTAGTAGACAAGTATAAAGTGAATATTTGAATTAATAATAAATAATTCAAACTTACAAAATAATAATTTTAAAGTTAAATTTAAAACATAAAAAATTATAGATTTATTTGATAAAGCTAAAAAAATTGATAACATTTATTTGATTAAACTAGAACTTAAATATAAGTTACTGTTTATACGATCAATACGAAAAATTATTTTGGTCTAGAACTTATTATGTTTTTATTTGCCCACCAGTATGAGAGCTAAAACCTTCCCAAAATTAATTTTTAATTTTAAAGAATTTAACCAAAATAACTTTGTTTTTATAAATTGACAGATGACTTACACCTTTAACGATGAATATATATATCACGATTTTTAGAATTCATTTAGTATTTTTGATTTTATAGTTTTATATAAATAATCCAAAATGACGTCATTTAGATAAAATCAACAGATGACTAATATTTTTAATGGTAAATATATATATATATATATATATATAAGCATGATTTTAAAAGTTCATGTAGTACTTTTTAATTTTGCTTAGTTTAGTATGGAATATACAATATTATAAATTTTGGGAATGAAAATGCACCATATATAAAATTCATGAAGTATTTTTGAGTTTTTGTGTAGTTCAGTTTGAAATACGCACAACTATAAAGTTGGGGAAGTAATAGGCACGACGGGTAAAGTTCGGGGGAAGTATTCAATATAAAATTTGAGATGATTTGATTTTTAACGAGGTTGTAGATGATTTCAAAGAATTGCAGAGTTTTAAGTTATTTTTGTTAAATAATTCTATAATATCACCTAAAACCATGAGATTTCAGCTTTTATTTTTTTTAACTAAGAAATTTCATCAAAACACTCTAAAATCACTTAAAATATTAAAATTCCACAACTTAAAATATTTTTAATAACAATAAATTTCATAGTATTTTAAAAAATGTTAAATTCAATAACACTAAATTTTAAATGAATTTTTGAAATTTCAATAACAATAAATTCAATTCGATACACAAGTGGACCATTTTTCGTGTTGGGGTCGAGGGGGTACTTAAGGTAATTAATTAACCAAGGACATCGTCATTAGGGCTGGGCATTCGGGTACCCGTTCGGGTACGGATCGGTTCTTTTCGGGTTTCGGATTTTTCGGGTTTTGAAATTAGGTCCCATTTGGGTATTACAAAATTTCGGGTCGGGTTCGAGTCGGGTCCTCCCGGGTTCGGGTGTGTTCGGTTCTTATCACTAGGAACCTGAAAATAACCGAATAACCAATGTATCTAAAACGGGTTCGGGTATTTGTATCCAAAGTAACCATATTATCCGATTTGATTCGGGTATTTTGTATCCAAATTACAAAAAAAGTATAAAAAGTAACCAAAATACTTATTTAATATGATTTTGTTTGAGTAATTCTATCCAAATGATCTTATTTTATTCGAAAATACACAAAAATATTAAAAAATAACTAATATATTTAATTTATAATTTTAATTTTGACTATTCAAATAATTATAAGTACAATTATAACTAATATTTTAAGATACATATTTATATTTCGGATATCTTCGGGTACTCATTCGGTTCTCGGTTCGGATCGGATTCGGTACCGGTTCTTCGGATATAGCAATTGAAGACCCATTCGGTTATTTACCCCGGGTCCGATCGGGTTCGGGACACTGATTTTCGGGTCGGTTTCGGGTCTGTTCTTCGGGTCCGGATATTTTGCCCAGGCCTAAATTATTCGTCATTATTCGGCACAGTTTTCTAGATTCGAGAGAGATAAAAGATAGCAAAAGAGAGAGGAAGTGAGAAAGATCTCTCCTTCGCGAGAATGGTTGACGTCGCCGACAAATTGGGTTACTTCCAGGCGATTACAGGTCTCGAAGATCCCGATTTATGCACCGAGATCCTCCAAGCTCATGGCTGGGACCTCGAACTCGCTATCTCCTCCTTCACTTCATCATCCGACCCACGCGATAACGACGCTGACCCTTCCTCTTCCCGCGTCGATGGCGATCACAATCCCGAACCCTTCACTCAATTCGAAGATGACCCAATCTTAGAAGTTAACAACGGGAGGCCTCCGGGAATCGCTTGGAAGATCATCACTTTACCGATTTCGATTGTCTCCGGTAGCTTAGGGTTAGCTTCTACCGCGATCGGGTTCGGATTCTGGGTTGCCGGTGGAGCTTTGACGTATTCTCTTGGTATGTTAGGGTTTGGGTCAGGTCGTGGTGGTGGGTCTGAGTCTTCGTCATCATCGGCTTCTTCGGTTTCTTCGGCGGCAGGTGAAGCTGTGGAGTTCATTGCTTTGTTTGAAAGAGACTATGGGAGGAACCCTTTAAACCCTGGTTTTGTACCAGAAGGTTTCATGGACGCGCTTCAGAGATCTAGGAGAGAGTTTAAGCTCTTGTTTGTTTACTTACACTCTCCTGATCATCCTGATACGCCTGCGTTTTGCGAGAGAACGCTTTGCAACGAAGGTGTTGTTGCGTTTTTGAATGAGAATTTTGTGACTTGGGGAGGTAGTATACGATCTAGTGAAGGGTTTAAGATGAGTAATAGCTTGAAGGCTTCAAGGTTTCCGTTTTGTGCTGTGGTTATGCCTGCTGCTAATCAGAGAATCGCTCTTCTTCAGCAGGTAAAAGGAACAGTCTTTTCTTCTTGTCTGATCATAGTTTCTGTCTTGGTTTGGTCTATATCTGAAAGAATGGAGTCTCAGAGGCAAGTTAACACCTTTAATAAGACTTAATTTTGAGTCTGGTGCCATGGCTTTTAATTGCTTTTGTGGCGCAGTTATTACTATCTTGTTGAAGTGATTAGTAGCAAAAGGGTGAAGAGATAGTTGTTTCAGCATTTGTGATCCAGTATTGCTGTCATTATGGTTATGAAGCTTGTATGAGTTTCGTAGTATATAAGGTGTGGCAAGAGATGTAGTTCTTGGTTGTTAGTGTCCATTTGCTTTTGGCAGGTGGAAGGACCAACAACTCCAGAAGAAATGATTGCGATACTACAAAGAGTTGTAGAAGATAGTTCAACTGTTCTTGTAACTGCTAGGGTTGAGGCAGAGGAAAGAAGAAACAATTTGCGCCTGAGAGAGGAACAAGATGCTGCTTACAGGGCTGCTCTTGAAGCCGACCAAGTATGTTTACCAAGCTCGGAGATTACAAGATAGATTGTAATTAGTCTTTTGTCTAAATATGTGGTTTCTTTCTTCTGTGTTTATTAGGCAAGGGAGCGACAGATACAGGAAGAGCAAGAGCGTTTAGAGAGGGAAGCTGCTGAGGCAGAGAGGAAACAGAAAGAAGAAGAAGAGGCTCGGGAGAGAGCAGAGCGTGAAGCTGCAGAGAGAGAAGCTGCTAGAGTGAGAATGAGACAAGAGAAAGCACTTGCTCTTGGAGACGAACCTGAGAAAGGCCCTGATGTTACACAAGTAAGTTCTTATTTCTTTGCCATTTGTTTACTTATACTTTGATCATTAAAGGCCACCACTATTTTGTTTCAAAACTTTCTTGAGGCATGTAAAACGTAATGCCTCTTTATAGATTAGGTTTTATGGTCTGATTGTCACTGAAGTTTGCGTTCTTTTGAGTTGGGTCTATGAGAGTATCTGAGAACTGTTGATATTCGCCTTGAACTGTAGGTGCTGGTACGGTTCCCGAACGGAGAAAGAAAAGGGAGAAGGTTTGAAAGCAACACTAAGATACAGACATTGTACGACTACGTTGATTCACTTGGAGTGCTCGAAACAGAAGAGTATAGCTTAATAACAAACTTCCCAAGAACAGTGTACGGAAGAGACAAAGAGTCAATGTCACTGAAAGATGCAGGTTTGCATCCTCAAGCAAGTCTCTTCATTGAGATCAACTAAACTTTCAGATTCTTCTGTTTCTTTCTCCTTTAGCCCCTTTCTTCAGTTTTTTTTTCTCTCTTAAATAATTAGTACGTTCCTTCAGTGATCCGATGGACATGACACACCCCATACATTCAGAAGATATGTTACATATTGATATATTTATTTTCTAAAATACTACTGTATATTATCAAACGTGTAATATTGATTAAAGGCAACAACCTCGAAGAGAAAGTAAAGTGTTTTAGCATTCACAAATTCTCTCTGATTATTTAGAGTGTGGACAACATATAAAAAGAGAATTAGTACTAAAGAGAAGCAGAAGTTGTGCCATTGAAGATAACATTCTTTATTTTTCAGTTTCCCAACGTTCAATTTCGAGCATGAGTCTTCCCCTTCTTATCCTTTGTCTCCCTCTTAGATGCCTTCATCGAAGGCTGCTCCACATCGCCTGAGATGTCAAGATGAACACCGGGATCATGAGTCTCGTACTTGGCCCCCATCATTAGCGAGTTGTTCACGGCTTGAAAGTTGCTGTTAACGAAGGTAGTAAGGAAATCAAGCTCATGTTTGTTGTCTCCATGATTGTTGTCGAGTTCTGTCTTCATGGTGGCTCCTATGTTGGATCCAGAGAGCGTGATGACTCTGACGCCTTCATCCTCATCCTCCTCCTTTTCTTCATATTGGCTCGGTCCTCCCTTCTCTGCTCCCATGTGGGTTAAAGACGAGATCATGGTTTTTAGATCTTGCTGGAAATGTTGTCTCCTGTGCTTCTCTTCTTTGCCTCTTGACTCGCTTAGCTTCATTGTTTATATTAGGTAAACTGATATCGAAAGAAGGCAAGGGAAGCAAGGTACATATAGAGTTTATATTTTTATGGGAATAAAAGATGAGGGCATTGCCTTGTGTTGCAATCTAAGAATTGGAATAACTTTCCATTGAGTTCAAGAATATCTTTGGGCAATTAACAAAAAAATATGTATGAGACAAGAGAAAGCACTAATTCTTTTGGAGATGAACTTGATAAGGGTTCTCATGTCACACAAGTGAGTTCTCACTGTTACAAGAACATCAATCGATTTCACCTTATTGGTATTCTAAAACTTATGACATGTTTCAAACTTGCATTTTGACCAGCTATGAGAATATGTCGGAAGCAATACATACACATTGTACAGTTAAACATGTCAGTGTCAACAAATTTTGTTCTGCAGATGTTATCATTTTGTGCTCTTTATGCTGAGTTCAAAATCAGATTCTCATAGAGTAGAAAGTTTGATTGTATTGAGAATTTTCAAAGAATGTACCAAAACACTTGACACATGTTCACAGTTCGACGCCTTAAGGAGAAGTGTCAGAAGCATCGCCCATGACTTGTGTTTCTATCTGAGACGAAAAATAAAAGGCCGCTGTTGCAAAACATTCAGACCGACTTAGGATTTCATCATTTGTTTACCGTTGAGCCACTTGGTCTCAGCGGAGGTTTAGCTTTATTTTTATGGATGATTTTCAAGTTAATGTTTTATTTTCAAATAACATAATGATTGACATTGAGGCAGTCATTGATGGAATAAAAGTCTTTATGACGTTTGTTTATGGAGATCATGTCTCAGAATGGCGAGACCAAGTTTGGGAACGTCTTACACGTTTCTCAACAACTAGAACTGGACTATGGTTCATGATAGGAGATTTTAATGAAATCAAAGGACATCATGAAAAGGAGGGTGGTAGCCAACGACTGGATAGTTTCTTCCTACCGTTTAAGCAAATGCTAAGCGACTACGGGATGTTGGAATTTCCTTTCACTGGAAACATGTTGTTTTGGGTTGGTAAGAGAGCTGGGAGAATAACAGTTAGGTGCAGACTAGACAGAGCTGTTGGAAATGAAGATTGACATGAAAAGTTTCCTCATTCGACTGTTCAATATATGAGATTATGGGGATCAAATCATCATCCAATCTTAGCGAACATTCTCACAAAGCCAATAAAGAAATCGATTTTTTTTAAATTGGTAAGAGATGGCTTGAAAATGAGGAACTAAGGAATGTTATTCTTGAGGGATGGAAATCTTCAGAATTACCCCAGGACGCTAGTATAATGGACCACATTTCTAGTTGTCGTAAAGCCTTGAGCCAATGGAGGAGACAACAAAATCTGAACTCAGAAAAATCGGTGGAGGAACTTAAAGAGATGGTGAAAAACATGTACCCGAATGATGATGCAACAACCGAGAAAATAGTTGAAGCATTAAAGGAACTCTCAGACGCTCTTAAGGCTGAAGAGATATTCTGGAAGCAAAAGTGTCGAATCTTTTGGCTACGAGAGAGAGACAGAAACACAAAATTCTTTCATGTATTGACAAAGCAAAGAAAAGCTAGGAATAAAATCACTCAGTTGGTAGATGCAAATGGAAGTGTTGTTGAGGATGAAGAAGGACTGGTAGCCATTGCTACTAGTTACTTTAGACACCTTTTTGAATCCTCTAATCCAGAAGATATAGAGGAAGTGTTATCTGAGGTAAAAACTACAATTATGGAGTCAATAAACAATGACCTTACTGCTCCAGTCACAGAATGGGAAGTTAAATTGGCACTTTTTGCTAGGCATCCGGAAAAAGCTCCAGGACTAGATGGGATGACAGCTCTTTTTTATCAGAAATTCTGGGATATTGTAAATGACGATTTAACTCATATGGTTAATCAATTTCTTTTGGATGGATCAACAGCGAGTGGTCTAAATGATACAAATATATGCCTTATCCCGAAGACAACTAAGCCTAATGAGATGTCCCAGTTCCGACCCATAAGTCTGTGTAACGTCAGTTACAAGATTATCTCTAAGGTCTTATGCCAGAGATTAAAGAAGGTTTTACCAGATAGGATCTCAGAAACCCAGTCAGCCTTTGTTGCGGGAAGACAAATTACAGACAATACTATGATTGCTCAGGAAATGTTTCATGCCCTACGAACTAAGCCTAGTGGAAGAAACAAAAGAATGGCCATTAAGACAAACATGAGTAAGGCGTATGATAGAATGGAATAGTCGTTCATTGAAGCTGTTGTGCGAAAGATGGGATTTTCGAAAATCTGGATTACTTGGATAATGAGGTGTGTTACATCGGTGAAATACAAGGTGCTTATGAATGGGCAGCCTAGGGGAAACATTATTCCAGGAAGAGGCCTACGCCAAGGAGATCCTTTCTCTCTTTTCATCTTTATTTTATGCACGGAAGCGCTCGTTAGCCTTCTTAATCACGCAGAGAACCAAGGGAAGATAATAGGGATGCGGGCTTCACGCGCATGTCCCTCAGTATCCCACCATTTATTTGCTGATGATAGCCTTTTCTTCTGTAAGGCAGAGCCCCATGAATGTGAAGAAGTGATGAAAGTGGTAAGGAAGTATGAACAAGCATCTGGACAGCGCATTAACTTTGCTAAATCATCTATACTCTTTGGTAATAAGATCAATGTAAATGATAAGCAGCAGATCAAAGATACTCTTGGAATTCAAAGTGAAGGAGGAATGGGAACTTACTTAGGTATCCCAGAAGACATTAGTGGATCCAAATGTAAACTCTTTGCTTTCCTGAAGGACAAATTAATGCATAGAGTGAATGGATGGACGGGCAGATGGCTTTCAAAAGGTGGAACGAAAGTCTTGATTAAATAAATCCTGCTAGCTCTTCCGACATACGTAATGTCTAGCTTCCTACTACCGTTGGAGATATGCGAAAACCTTGCAAGTGCCATTGCACAATTTTGGTGGAGCTCGAATCCCCCAAAGAAAGGAATTCATTGGGCAAAGTGGGAAAATGTCTGCTTACCAAGGGAGGAAGGTGGGATTGGCTTTCGAATGATCCATGAGTTTAACCTTGCTCTACTGGCAAAACAACTCTGGAGGTTAGTACATCATCCCGACTCGTTGGTGGCAAGGGTGCTAAAAGGAAGATATTATAGAATGAGCTCGCCTTTGCGAAATATCTCAGTAAGCAGTCCATCATATATATGGAACAACATTTCAGCAGCATGAAAGCTACTTTTGTTGGGAATCAGACATAAGATACATTTAGGATATGAGGTCAAGGTGTGACAGGATCCTTGGATTCCCACCTCACCAGCTAGGCCAGCCATACTTGCGGCTCCAGTCTTAAACCCAAACATGAGAGTAAGTGATCTGATTAATCAGGACTTGAATGCGTGCAATGAAGGGCTACTTGAGGATTATGTCGACCCTCTTGATATACCTTACATAATGAGTTTGGCCATAAGTACGGCTCATCGTCGAGATACTTTCTGTTGAACTATACCAAAAATGGCCAGTACACAGTCAAATCAGGTTATTGGGTAGCACAAAACCTGCTGAAGGATGAGAAGGAAAAAGAGATAATGGAACCTAGTATAAAGAAGCTACAAGCCTTTGCTTGGAAGATTAGAGTTCCTAAAAAGATATGTCATCTTATATGGTAACTGATAACTTGTCATGTGGCGGTTACGAAGAACCTGATAAGGCGTAACATGAAATGTGATAACTACAGCCCACGTTGTGGAGAACATGAAGAATCTGTCACCCATGCAATTTTTGAATGTCCGCCAGCTCTCCAAGCTTGGTGTTTATCAGCGACACCAACAAGCCATAACATCTCCCCTCTCCCGAGCATTTATGCTAATATGGATTACCTCTTCTGAAAAAAAAAACAACATTGTTGGACCAAAATTAGACAGAGATCCTTCTCCGTGGATAATCTGGTACATCTGGAAGGCCAGAAACGATAAACTCTTAGGGGAATAAACAGAGATCCTTTGGAACTAGTTCGCTATGCTGAAAGTGAGTCTCAAGCATGGTTCAAAGCTAATGAGAAAGAACCATTATCCCCACAAGATCATAGTGCTGAAGAACATCAAGTCTTAAGCTTGAGGAATATATGTATGATAGATGGATCATGGACACCTACCGCACAATTTAGTGGATGTGGATGGGTCTGGATGGATAGGAGGGGAAAGGTTGAGCTTATGGGTACACGGAATTGCAATCGTAAAGAATTCGCCCTGCATTCTGAGTTGGAAGCGCTAGGCTGGGTGATGGAGAATATGCTTCAACATTCGATATGTCAGAGCTTTGGTACGGACTGCAAGGATTTGATCAACATGCTCAACGAACCCCACGCTTGACCAGAATTTGCAACAGAGCTGGAGAAGATAGAGGCACTGAAGATTTGCTTCCCGGATTTCAAGATTACCCATGTTCCAAGATCGCAAAACCAGATATCAGATTATTTAGCTCAGTTTGCTAGGTGTTTCTATAAATCCCTCTAATTTATTGGTTGTTCTATTCTGGTCTAGTTACCTAGACCACCTCTAGTTTGAGTAATAGAAAAAAATTTTGACGGCAAAAAAAAGAAACTAAAGTAGACCAAACAAGAAACCAGATATGTGTCGGTTAAATTCATTTGCAGCATCAAAAAGTAATAATAGAGGAGATAAACAATAATTTAATTTATTGATTCCATTCCAACAAGTTAAAGAAAAAAACTTTGAAGAATCATCGGAATGTAAACTACTATTAAAATAGACCAATCAAAAATTAACTTAAACAAACAAATTAGGTGATATGACGAGAATCATGTAAATTTATTTTTTATTACTAACATTTTTTAATACACAGTATGATCTTTTATTACGTTATGACAAAAAGCATAATTACAAAAATATCATTACATTTCAATGTCACGTCAAAAAAAATCTGGTGCCACGTAAAAAAATACTTTATGGTTACACTGCGGCTGACTTACAAGAATACGACTGACTTATGAGATATATAGGCTAACTTACGAACATAAATCAGCCGCAAGTTACCGCTGATTTATAGTTATCTGGCTAATTTACAAAAATCTGGCTGATTTATGAGAAAACGACTGACTAATCACATAAGTTACAACAAATTTATACATCGGCAGACTGATTTATCGAAGTTTGGTTGAGTTGTAGATAAGACACAACTGATTTATATTTATGCGGCTGATTTAGTGATCATCGGATGCCTGAGTTATTAAATTTACGACTGATTTATGAGAGGTTGTTAGGGCTGATTTACGGATAATCAGTCATAACGAGTCGAGATTAACGATAAACTCAGCCTAATACGGCTGAGTTATTAGCGGAAGATTAATTACTACAATAACATTCATTTGATGACTAATTTATTCGATGATATAGTTGACATTAGTATTTTCCAGCCTAATTACGGCTGATTTATTAGCAAAAGATTAATTACTAAAATAGTATTCACGTTGCGACTAACTTACATTTGTACTTAATGGCTGATTTATGTAGGTTGGGATATCTGTTCGTTTGGTGACTGATTTACCTATTTCCATGTCACCAGCTCCAATTTTCTATGTCATCAGCTTTTATTTTTCATGTCATTATTAATGTTGCAACAGTCAATTAGGGTTTATGTTACAGAAGCCGCTGTGTCTTCTTATTCTTCTTCTTATTGTTTCCGGTAATTGGTCAAGAAAAACATATATGTATTCAACGTCGACAGTAGAGGGTATAGAGTTCTGCATATATATGAGGAAACAAAGAATGACAAACTTATGAAATTGGTACTCGATGATTACAGAATGATGAAGGAGTCAATTGAGCTACATGTTCTCGAATAAAGCTTTGAAAACACCTACCAGATTACGTCTCTAATACTCGACAATTGAAAGGTATTTAAGCCTATGGAAAATCGAACAGCTACGTCTTTGCGTGGAGATTACAAAGTAAAAAGACAAATTACGGCTGAATTGTGGATTTTGATTACAATACGACTGAGTTATAGTTAATTTACAGCTGAGTTATGGTTAATATATGGTTGAGTTATGGATTTCGTCTACAATACGGTTGATTTATATAAATACAGCTGAGTTATATAAACGTCATGACTGAGTTATGAATACAATACATGACTATACCAAGAAGTACTAGTAGCCAAATATGGCCACAGTAACCCACAAACCACCGCATTTCTCAAACACTGCCACCTCACTGATGCATTTGTTTCTTGTTCTCTTGGATTCCATCTTCACTCCTTCAAACTCTTTCTCCAACCAAGCAACATTAACTCTCAGCTCCAACATGTCTTTGTTCATGTCACTTATCACTGACTTCATATCTTCAACCTCTTCTACCAAACACTCATTTGTCCATTTGAATAAATGTCTTTGTTTTCACCAATATAACAAGATCTCAGTATCACATACTTATTGATTTGAATACATGCCAAATAAGAACTAAAATTAACCTTATTATATCTTTTGCGCATCAATAGAACAATCTTCCTGGATTTTTAGTTGTTCCAGATGTAAATATATCAGAGGGTTCATCACACCAACACTGTTTCGGCGTTTCTCTCTCCACATTTCCACGTCGCATGTTTAAGTTTTCTGCAATGAAATCCTATTAATTTCAACAGGAGTTGGTACAAAAAAAATCGAAATCCACTTACCTGAGATGCATGATAAGATTGGGTTAGATGAGGAAGACATTTTCTTTTTAAATTTTAGAGCCCTAATTGCAACATTTGCAGAATAAGATATCTTTAATTGTTGATTCTGAATTGTGACAGTAAACACAGAACAACGACGTTTACTTCTTTTTTTTGTAAAGAATAAAATGTATTATCATCTTGAGATTGTAAACGTCTCGAGCTTATACATATTCACACGCCTAATATGGAAACATGAAACATCGCGAAATAAATTAATATGCATGAGTAAAATTTTCAAAATTTAAAATATATTATATATTTAATTCGTTGTAAACACGAAATGTCGTTGATAAATTAATTCACATGTATAAATTACACTTGAGGGCTAATTTAAAGAAACTTTACGGCTGACTTATAGAAACTTAGCGGCTGAGTTATAAAAACATAAAGGCTGAGTTATGTAAATATAACGGCTGAGTTATCTAATAAAACAACTGAGTTATATAAACAACATGGTTGACTTATAAAAATACAAACGACTTATTTATAAAAGCATAACGGCTGAGTTATATAAACACATGGCTAAGTTATATAAACATAACAGTTGATTTACATAAACATAACAACTGAATTATATAAAAATAACAACTGAATTATATAAACATAACATCATTCAAATACAAAATAAACATAGCGAGTTACATTCAAAAACAAAAAAAATTATCAGGGTCAAACTCATTAAAAATATCGATAAGATCAAGCCAAATTCTAGTTATCATCCACTCAGGCTTCTCGTCGCCACATGCCCATATCCTCTTCAATGTGCGCATCCAATTTTGAAATGGCGATCTAGCCACCAGATTAATTTGTGTCCAAACTGTCAAATTATGCCTCGGATCCCACGTGTAATTTTGCAGCAATTTCTTTTTTTAAATATTAGTTTTGCTGTTAAATCTAATACGGATACAATCGGTGCTAATAGTTATTATAATAAACCAGTGTTCCTTAAAATGATCGGGAATGAAGCGGTAAGTCGGCCACTCATGAACCTATCCCTCTCGAAGAATCCATGGGATCACCTACGAGAGATCGTGTAAAAATCTAAACCACCAGTTGTTCTGTCAACCAAGGCACACACACTAGAGTTTAGAACGGGGGATGTTAAGAGAAAGGGAAATGTATAGAGATATATAGAACGATAAAACGTCGCGAGATAAAAATTTAGGGTGTGACCGACCAAATTGTTCCCACCCAAAATATGAACCTCGCGATATAAATTACACTTGACAGCTGGCCTATAGGAATTTCACTATTGACTTATAGGATTTATGGTTTATGGTTTAAGGTATAGGATTTAGGGTGTACAGGTTTTAAGTATAGAATTTAGGTTTTAGTGTGTCCACTAAGAAATATAAGAAAGTATACACATTCAACTGAAAATACATTGTATATGAATTTAAGATCTCAAACTTATGTCTATATGTTAGGGTCGACAATCTATTTACCCACGAGAACTATCATATCAACTTAAAGAGTATTGTTTCTCTTCTTGTTGAAATTTCAAATATAGATTTTTTAAACATTTTTATTATATTTTTGCGTTTTTAAAACTTTTCAATTAAAAATTTTACATCAAGATTTTATGTTTACAAATTTAATAAAATTACAATGAATAAATAAGATTATTAAAATTTGTGGGTTTTTTGAAATTTGAAAGCAAAAATTAAACTTTAATAAAAATATATGTCAAAAATCTAATTTTGTTGAATTTTGATGAGACCAATTTTTTATCAATAAATGTTCATAATTATATAACTTTTTATGTTATTGATATAAAATTAATTTACGTCAAATTCAACAAAACATAGATTTTTGAACATATACTTTTATCAAATTTTTTTTTTGCTTTCAAATTTCAAAAACACAAAAATTTAATAAGCTTATTTGTTCATTGTAATTTTATTAAATTTTGTAAGCATAACATCTTGATGTAAATTTTTTTATTTTAAATTAAAAAAACAAAAAATATATAAAAAAATTTAGGAAAGCTTTTTTGAACTCAATATATATATATATATATATATATATATATATATATAAGAAGAAGAGAAACAATATTATTTAATAAAATGTTTAAAATGAATTTTGGTTTGGTTTAGCTAGTTTAAAGTATTTGGTTAATAGTAAACCAATTAAAACCATGGTCTATAGGTAACTAACTTTCGAAGTATTGGTTCGGGGAGAAATATATTTCATAATTATTAATTCATGGAGGAAATACATTTATAACTTTCAAATCATGGAGATTTGACTTCTAGGTCATAGTTTGGTGGGATCTGATGCATATATGATAGTTCTCGTGGGGAAATAGCTCATCGACCCCCTATATTGTATGATTTTTAAGTAATTAGTAAGACAACATATATCTCAGATCAAGTTTAGAGTCACAGACTTGTAAATTTAAGAATGTAATCATTCGGTTGATTTATATTCACTTGATACTGATGAGAGGAGCTTCAATTATAACTTTATAAGTAAATCACATTTATATTTTCTGTTTAATGGTATGTTTGAGATATTTGAGATTAGATAATTATGAATACGACTGAGTTAATATAAACATTTTCCCGATTTTAGGTATGTTTTTGAGGTTGTACTGAAGTTTCATAATTACAATACGGTTGAGTTTTATTAACGACACCGATGAGTTATATAACATAGCATAATTAAAATAGAAATAAATAATACCATAAGTAAATAAAAAATAAAATGGTTCATAATATATATTGACTGCTTATGTTGGAGTGATTTTGTGTTTACCCTTAGTGATCTACAAATTTCGTGTAGACAAATGAATATGTTAGAACTCCAATCTGTTTTATGTACTTTGCCAGTGTTACATAGTAGATATGTAGGCAATCACCAGACACACCATTTGCTATCATAGGTTAGCAATTTACCAAACAAAAAACTTTTTCAAAGTGGTTCTCTCGCACAATACGTCATATTTGTTTCGCTGACGTTTAGAGAAGTCATCGAGATATTGAGTATTGTGATTAATAGTTTTATTTTCAGGCGTTAGTAAGCGCTATCATCATGAAAATTTCGAGGGGTAGATATGTGCTTTGATCTTTCATAGATTACATCCTTATGGCATAAAGACCATATATGATTCAGACCGCAATATGAAAACTAACTCATGCCCGAACATAATAATATGTTACAATAGCTCGAATAGAAACTAACCTAGACACAAATATATATTAAGATTTCAGAAACCGGATAGAAAACTAGCTAGTAACAACATATATATTTATAATTATCCGGCAATAGAAACATAAAGTCAGGCCAACAAATTACCGGAGAGAAGACGATTTTGGGACGATTGCGGAGTTAAACGATTTCAGAGAAGAACTTACGGAGAAAACAATTTCGTGTGAAGGTGATATTAGAGAAGATGGTTCCAGACGAAAGGGGAAAATGCCGGAGTCAAGACGGTTAAGAGGTTTAAATTTCGAACGAAAGGAAGAAATTTGTGGTTTATTTTCCACACTCAGAAAGTTTTAAGTTAAACGTACTCTGATTTGCTTCCCTATCTTTTGATGACGTGGTTTGACAATTTACTAGTGCAATAAAGTAAATAGATTTTGTTAATAATTTTAATCCATTTAATTTAAAAATACTCAATGAAAAAAACTACAATGATGTTTATTGTAATTTACTAGGGTGCTAGGAGTTTACAAAACATTGAGTAATATTCAAACGATGTATGTTATCTAGTCAGTATAGCTATTTTTCGCATTAGCTATTTAGAGTATTGTTCTGGTCTTTTTTTTCAAAAAAAAATGTAAGAGACTCTTATTTTATTTTAAAGTTTGCAATTTAGAAATCAACTTAATGGCTTATTGTAAAACATAAAAGAATATATATATGAAAACTTATTTCGTTTTTGGGTAGACAAAAAATCACACATTTTTTGTTATTGTATTATAGGGTCAATTTTCCTCAAAATATTCTATATTTTAGGTTCAACGAAGTTTATAATAACGCAGGCGGATAAGAACTCCAGAACGTTTTGGATCAAGGGTATTACTGGTTGTGAGGAAGTTTAATGGGTTAACGGATAATATCAGATTGTATGATTTTTGGTAACTAAATTAGTATTTCTTTTTAAAAAAAATTATATCAAATAAAATGTTTCATAAACAAATGGGTTTTAAATAATATATAGGGAATAACAACTGGAAATACTGGGTAATAAAAGGGTTTATAAAAATAATTTTACTAGTTCAAATCAAAATTTTACTACGAAAAAAAATTTGGAACTTTCATGTGCTCAGGGTCTTGTATATCCAAACTTCTTTCAACTTTAAAAAAATCATGTAAACTACTTTCTCTTATTTGGCTAGTGGTAATGAGAAGCAAAGATAGAGTTAAAGTGCTTTGTTATTTATAAGACAAATTTGGAATTTCATGATATTATTTTAATTATTAATTATTGAACACTAGTTATCATGCCAAATATTTAACAAAGTGGAAATATGTAGCATAAAATACTTCGATATGAAGAATTTATGTTTGGTGAAAGATACTTTTTCTTTGTGAGTTACGACAAATTATTTATTATTTTATCAGATTTCTATATTTAAATTTTTTTAATAAAGAGAAAATGTTAAATTATAATTATTAACACAAATTTTAGTATTAGTTACATATAGAAACCAGGTTGGCCGTTCATTGCGTCGCTGTTTCGGATTTTAACTGTATACATACGATATATATTGTACTGATTAAACTATAGTGGGTTTTACTCGATATTACCAACTAGGACTGGTCTCGGGCCGACGGTAGTGTCGGACACTCAGTCCGGTCGGGGGTTAAAAGAAACAATTGGTTAACATCAAAACTTATACTAGGATAGATTGGAAATCAAATCGGAGTAATAAGAAATTCATTTTTCTTTTATGTTTATTTTTCCGGAGTGCATATCTCTTATTCCCTCTATTTTATTATTTTATTTTTGTTTCCCATTTTAAATAATTAAAACATCATTAGAAGATTTCTCAGTTAATAGAATGCTATTATTTTTAATTATGTAGAGTTGTGTTTTTTTGGTATTATCGGTAAGGTGAGATGAAAGTGGATTGTTTGGTAGATAGATGTTTGTGTGTTAGTTTATTGATTGTGATATATTTTACGGTAGCACAATTAATGTATGTTGCACATTACTACAATGGACTGGTATACTTGATGTAGTACTTTCGATCAATCATAGACAAAAGTTACATCGGTTTTCTATATAGTAAATCAGAGCTAGACAAAGGGCAGTGTTGTGTTTTGTTGTTTTGAATGAAATGAAAAGCAAATAATATAAGGTGAAACAATGTAAGATGATGGAGATGAATGGGTGGGAGAGAGGGATGTGAGAAACATGCGGTTGGAGGAGGTGACAGTGGGTTGTTGCGGGATAGGAATTAGAGAGAATCATAGGGATAAGTACAATTAATTCAAGAGGTAATGGTTTAATCAAGGAAGGGTCTTAAACTCCCCAACACATCAGTTCAGGGCAATCATACTGGGTGTGGGAACGGGGATGAATTTGTCAACAATTTAATGTTAAAATTTTCGTTTTTGAATTAGGGCTGCAGACAAGCATTAAGAATTGTTTGGATATTGTTCACAATCTGCTCACATCAATTTCGTTGTTGAGGAATGAATCTCTCCCCTATGTTTTTCTTAAGCAAATACTATTAACTACTTTGATGAATTAGATTAAACCTAACCAGAGACTAATTGTCATTTATTCTCAAATTAAGTTTAACAGGCAGGTTGAAGAAAATCGAGGATGAAATCTCCTATCTAATGTTTGGTTTCAAATAACTCATGAATTCTTTGTAATCCAGCATATTCAGACATGGCAGTAAAAATACAGATAGAATGAGTAAATCATTATTTTGAATCAGTATAATAGCAAAGAGGTTTAGAAATCTTCTCTGAATGATGTATAGTTATTCTCCCTCAAAGTTACAAAAGTAAGCTCTTTCGTCACTAAATCTTCCAAAAAGTGGCAATGTTTGATAAGAGTAAAAAACGATCCCCCTGCAGGGTCTGTGGCGGAACCCAGAGGAAAAAATAATACTTAGGTCAAATATCTAAATAATTGGAAACTTCCTTATAAAAATTTTAGTCGCGTTGAGCGGTTGCTTCTTTATAGGCTGCTTAGTTTTTGAAATCTTTAATTGTGTTCTTTTCCTCCTTTTTGGCTCCAAGTAGTCCACTTCCATCCGCCAATTCCAAGATCTGTGTAATGACTCGAAGACTAAACTTCTTCGATAAAAAAACTCAAAAATACTTTAGAAAACTTGTTTAGAAGTGTATCAAAAATCAAACAAATCATTTCCCCTAGACCTTAGATCTTATTTGTTCAAAAAAAATCAAGAACTAAAGAATGGAAGAAGGTTTAAATACATGGTAATCCACTTAATGATTCAGAAAATCTTTTCATCACCTAACAGGTTGTAAGCCACATTATTAGTATAACTTAAGACGTATCCTGTATTCAACTCTGCTACAACTAACGTTTTACAGCCAAAATTAAAGAGATATCCCCAAATTCACCACTGATTTCACTTTTTGAATAAGGTGCAGGTCTCATGAGGAGTATTTGATCAAAGAACATGGACTCTTACCTTATTCAAGTTCTGATCACCCAAGCAAAGAGACTTATCTTGTTCCTTTTCTTCTCAACTTTTCTCATTTATTCATTGATTTTCATTTTTTTTTTTGTCTTAAATAGAGTAGGCAAATGATGGAGTCATAGGAAATTTTCTCCCTCGCTTCCAGTTTGTATGATATTCCATTTCAGTAAAATAATGGGGCAAAGAAATTTTCATTTTTAACTCACAGGAAATATTTTGAATCTTTTCTTCTCATTTTTAGATGTTTGAAGAAAGAGAGGTAGGGAAATACTCATATATAATGGCCTTTTAGACTGAAGAGGAAATCGATCCAGTGTATCCAATGCCCAAGATAGAATTCAAAGTAGATTAATGTTTTGAGGCAGTTTTGGATCTTGAAACATCTCACAACAGGATGGATGTTATTTAACGGATCATCCACTTTGGCTTTTTTTTCGGATTGTATTACTTCTGTAGCAAATAGCTCAAGAATGGTCACTGTGGCATAGTTACATGGTTCGTTCCAAGGAAAGATTCATAGTTTGATTAGCTTTGGATCAAATAAAAAAAATAACTCAAGAAAAGAAAAATAAAATGAATAAACATATTAGTAACAAATAAAGACTATCCCCCAGACTCCCTGGTGTAAGTATATGTAGAAGAAGCCATAAAAAAAAAGAAAAAGAAGTATCTTATAGTCGGAGATACTTAATTGACTGGAGCGGGTGCTCTGAGAAAAAATGATGGGTGAATTCTGTCTGTTTAGCCTGGAACGGCCCGTTTTCCAGAAGGGTAGGAGGGCTTTTGTTATGTAATTCCTAATTTTTTTTTAAGGTATTCGGTTTTTCTGATTATGTAACTAACTGACAAAACATAAACAAAGTAAGCTGAAATAAAGTCTTAATGATAGTTTACACTTATGGTGGGTTTTCCTTCAAAGGCGTTGTTTAAGTAAATACTTTGTATAGGGCTCGATCGGTTTTAAGTATGGATGCTTGTTCTAAATAAACTCTCACAATCAAGAATATTCAACTTCAACTCTGTCACAACCTTTTACATAACTTTCCTTTTCTTTAGCTCATATGTAGAGATATCTCTAAATTTTGAGGTATCTTTGCATTTTAACCTCATACTCAAAATGATTTCATAACAATTCGAGGTAGCAAGTCATTGTAAGACACCCTTGAAGCTTTTCTCTTCTGAATTGTTTCCTTTTTCAGCTTTTTGCATTCTCATTTGATTTCTTGGTATACAGATGTGAGGATCTCATCCATTGAATGCTTTGTCTACCTTATACCAAGCTCTTCTTTAGGAACAAATTCACTTTTCTCCCACTCCCCATGAGAACAATAATAGGCATTAGGTGGGAAGATCTGTGGGGAAAACTTTGAAAGAACCTTCTTTTTGATGTTAGAGAAGGAATACTCTCTTATTGTATATGATGATTTCCCCACTGTAGCCTAAATGGTCTTCAAGGATAAAGGCGTCCATAATCCTTTGTCATAATTCGAACAACCTGAAATTTAGTATGAAGAATGCAGTTCTATACTTGGACATAAGGTTGCGAATGGTACCATATGGTATTGTTGTAGAGAAGATTTGCAAGAAAGAGTACATATGATTGAAGCCTTCTTATAATATCTACAATTCCAACTTGTCTAAAAAGCTTTTGAAATTAGACTTCACACTAGGAACCAAGTCAAAGAGCTTCCTTGGATTCAACATGCGATGGAAAATTTTTGAAAATGAAACTTCCAGGGTCATAAAAGCTTAAGCTAATGACCTCAGTGCTGGAAGTAAGACAATGGCATTGGGTATATGAGGACTTTAGTTCTGTCTTGAGTTCTCTATTCACTTTTAATAAAGAAATAAGCAATAGATAGATTGTGAAGCATTGGAATGGAAGCTCTTTAGGAAGCTTCTCACCTCTTGTGTTAAGCATACTAGCTTTTTCACTATGGGAAATCCATTCAGTTTTTTTTTTTTCTAGAGCATAAGCACTTTGAGAGGGGAGTGGTCGATGCATGGACTGTTCTTATCTTTTTTGTAAAGTATGTTCATGAAGTTTTTGGCTGAAGATGTGGGGAAGTTTTTTTTAAACGTCTTTTACCTCAACTGCATTAAAAATATCTTTTGGGCTTCTGTTAACGTTTCTGGTAAGAGTCTTTGTAATCTCATGATTCCTCAGCTATTTCACAATCTGAAATCCCAAACAACTTCCATGATTATAAATAGCTTCACCTTAATGGTTGAGATGATCTCAATTTTGCATTGAGGCTGCAGTGGTTTTTCAGGTGCATTGCCTTCATACTGAATTTGCTAGACTTTGGGACTAGTTTTGTAACATTGGAGTAGCTGCTGCATGAGAATTTTTAGATCATTCATATTAGTCACTCTAAGGGATTGGAAATGAGGAGGGATAGCTTCTTTGGAGGTGTCAAAGGATGGTTCTGCTCGCATCCACGTTGGAATTGTCTATGCCATAGAGCAATTATTCATGTGTTCTAAAATTTAATAGTTCTCTATTTCGCTTCAACACTCAAATTCCTCTATATCGGATTCACTCTCATTTTCATGACAATCTAATTAGCAAGGTTTACATCAACTGATTATGCTCCTTCCTTATTTGAGTCGCGAAGCTTTTTTTCAGTACTTTGAAGCATAATGTATTTGGTAGTCCATAACTCATCATAAGAGTTTTAACGGATTGCTACAAGAAGCCATGATGAGGATAGTCCATGTTGATAGTCATAGAATCTTTGTCATGATTCATCAAAAAGTCTTCTTTGAATGCTGATGGAATGTGGTGGTTTTTTTCCTTATTGAAGCCTGTCCTATGAACCTAAAGTAGAAGTGATTCAGTAAGATGTAAGATCGCACTTTCCGCTATGTAGTCGAAAACTCAGCCGGATAAACTTAGCCATTCGAAACTTGCTTCTAGAGGGAAAGCAAATAGGTATACGCTATAAATTCGGAGGTACTCTCATCATAGCACTATTGCTTTCATAATGCTTCTAATTCTCAGATGATCTATCGGATTCTCTTCATCTGAATCATGGAAGAGTTCTTCTCCCATTTCATCACATTCAGTTTTGATTCTAAAACGCTTGCCTCTCAACAGGCTGGTAAGACGTAATAGGCGTCAGTTTCTGGATAATGAAGGCAGTAGATTTGGTGAACATCCACTCTTGTTTTTTGTTGTGTCAGTTATTGTGTTGGAGCCTGAATTTGTTCCCATCCTCTGAATCACAGCAGTTCTTACCAAATACATCCGGTAGTATCGATTTTTTTTTCCCATGATGGGTTGTAATCGACTTCCTACTCTTTTCTCGTAGATTTTTCCCGCTTGTCGTTGCTAGTTCCTTGGTTTCAAATATGAATACAAAAGAGAAAATGAATAATATATCCATAGTTGTTGGCCTAATTTGCTCTCATAAATGAAGGTACTATAAATGGATCGAACGGACCAAATTTATATTAAATGTATATACAACTAAACTAACCTAAATGTGTCACAATCTACATAATAATGGTATGTTAATGTTAGCCTGTTAAGCTGAATCCACAGAGACCAAGCGTTAACTAGGTTCAGTTGCGTAAATCAGGAGTTAAGACAAGCAGTTTTGTTTTTGGTTGTTTTTGTAATGAAGAAATAAATTAAGGTTGGAAAAATGTATAATAGAAGGCTAAAAGCGTCTAGGATAGGGCATGTAAAAGAATTCAAGAAGTTATGAACGAACAATTATCCAGAGAATGATTAACAAGCAAGTTCAAACTCAACATATTACAGTGATCCTCTATGCATTGGCAATTAGATATAATTTGGTAAAAAATCCTATGTTTAAACTTATTCGTTTGAATAGGGATTGAAGACAAGCTTAAAAGTTGGTTTGATTGTTCACAATCTGTCCTCAAATTTTTCGTTGGTTTAATGGACAATCGCCACCGTATTTCTTTCCTAGTTCAAACATATTACATCATTTATGAGTAGGATTTAACTAAATCAGAGATATTTATTCTCAACTGTTAGTTTTTATAAAATATGAGAAGAACAACGAAGATAAATATGCAAAGACAATCGGAAGGATAATCCATATTATGTTTAGTTATGACTCATGAATCTTTTTGAAAATCCTTAAAACATAACTACAAAACTTTTCAGACATGGCGAATAATCATAGTATAGAAATAAAAAATATTATGTTGAATCACAATAATAAAGAAAAAAAAAGAAAAAGAAAGGGGGGGGTTTTTTTTTTTTTTTTTTAGAAAAAAATCTTCTCGCAAAGGGATGTAGAAATTCTTTCCTAAGTTGCAAAGTATAAGCTCTCTTCTAATCTCTCTAAAAAACTGGCATAGTCTGATAAGAATAATAGATAAAGCGACCATGTAAGTATGTGGTGGGCCATAGAAAAAAAGGGAAATCCTTAGGATCAGTCGAAATATTAGCATTCCTTAAAAATTCAGCCGATGGGAGGCGGCTGCCTTCCGTTCTGAAAATCTCAGTTTTTTTTGTTTTCTGGCTCTTTTTGCTACAAGTGGTCTACATTTTATCAAAAACACTCAGACTTGTAATGATCGAATAACTAAAAGGATTTGATAAAGATCAGGAAACAATTTATAAACACTGTTAAATGTATCGAACACAAACATGCAGCTTGGTATTTTCCAGGTTGGTTTTATAAAAGTAGTAAAATTTGGACTTGTATTGTATTGTTGTGTCGAGTACTTGTTATTTCAAACTATTTTGGTAAATGACGAATTCACAAAGTATTTATTTTATTTTTATTATTTTTTACTTGTAAATTTATTGATAATTATTAGTTAAAGTTATTTGATATTAATAAAATTCTAAACTAACTTAATTTTTATAAAAAATTCTCATTATTTTTCCTTATGTTTTAAGTTAATTTGGGGAAAAATATATATAAAAAGGGAAAATCTTAGATTTTTTATGTAAATATATATTCTATGTTTGATTCATTATGCAAATTTAAATAGAAGTAGTTAGAAAATGTATTTTTGTTCATTTAATAAATGGAACAGAGTCAAACAACACTTAACTAGTTACTTTATGTTTTAATACTTGATATTGGTTTGTACTTGCGAAATAATTTTAATATATTATTTGGATTTATTTTTTAAACAATAAACTTACGAATGTCAAGTATTGGAAAGAATAGAAATACGAGATAATTCAGGCAAGTATTGCCAAAGAATAGCAAATACGAGTCAAGTAACAAGTATTGGTGTTCCATTAGTCTAGTTATAAGGTTGATTAAACTGTTTTAGTAAGTTGACTTTTTGTTACAGAAATATTAAATTAAGGTTTTTCTAGGTGAAAATATGTACAATAAGTTATTATCATGGTAATTTTTCTTTAAACTTTCAGTTTAATTTGGAGTTGTTATAATATTTACTTTTGTATTCTCATTTTTATTGAGTTTAATTAATTTGCTTTTGGGAATAATGCTGGTAAATTTGTACCCCAAAATTTAATTGAAAATACATTATATACTGTTTTCATATTTTGTTATATTTTTTGTTTGACCCTAACTATTGCAAGTTATCACCCACAATACTACTCATCTTCAAAATTATCTAATCTCATTGTTCGTTAGTAATAAATTATCAATGTAAATGTTTATAAGAGGATTACAGATTAAATGGCCTAGCGTTTATTTTTGTACTGTAAATTTGGA